>CAIGQZ010032266.1:7112830-7173245 GCA_903798205.1 Danio tinwini | reverse complement strand
TATGTGTGTGTGTGTGTGTGTGTGTGTGTGTGTGTGTGTGTGATCATTTATAATCATATAACCTTTTATAATAAGTTTATAATCTATTATAGAGCTGAATAAGCAGCACAATGATAAAATGATTAAGTGAAACTGATTCAAATAAGTGACATTTGATTTGACTGAATTAGTAATAATGTAATTTATTAAAATAATGAATTAAATTTAATTTAATTAACTTTGTTAAAATAACAGTATTAATTTAAATTTTACTATTTATTTTAATACACAAAAACAATATGATTATAATAAAGGTGTATTTACATAACTGAATAAAAAACATCTAACACAGTACAACAGTTAACTGTAGCCTTTAATAGTAATGAATAAGTATTAGAAAATAATTACTTTCTACTTAAATATAAATATACTTAAATATACTTATAACTTAAGTAATAAAATTGTTCTTATAATTAAATCTATTAATAGACTTATTAATAACTTTTTCATTAAATTTTTTTTTAAAAGTTTTGTTTTCTCAGCTACTGGAAACCTACTGTATCACACCATGATGCTAAAACCAAGGTACTTAGTGTCATATTTTGTGCACTGTTACTCCCCAAGTTTCCGGCTCACCGATTACCGATCATCAAGATCATGATCCGCCGATTGCCGATCACTGTCGATCACAGAATGGCAAGGGAATGGGAATCTTTTATCTATAATCTAGCAGAGTTTCCACCATTTGTAGAAATTAAACTAACTCTAAATTTACTATATTGAAAAAAATGTAAAAATAGGCTACAGTCAAATATCTGGAAGAACCACCAAGTGTTTATTTTAGAAAATGAGAACTTAAGGCTGTAGGCCAACTTTCCCAAATAAGGCAGAGTAACTTTAAATTATTCCAAACAAAGAGGGGTCAGGCAGACCAACACAAATCAGATCAGCTTAATGGGATGTAGCCTCTTAATACACTGATTACATTTTATAATTGGCAGCAAAATGTAAAACTTGTTACACCAAAACTGGATACTGCCACAAAGGACAATATGGCAAGTATTTTTTCTGTTGTTATTATTATGAACGTCTGATGTAGTTGAGGAACCAACTACATCAGATTCAAAAAATAAAATAGTGTAAAAAGCAACTGTAAGCCAATGCCATCCTTAAATAACAAGACAGAGAATCAAGGAGGAACAACCAGATGAACTAGTATCTAATGAATAGTACCTATTAAATAGATACTAGTATCTAACGATTAAGTACTAGTATCTAATGAACAAGTACTAGTATCTTTTAATTAGGTACTAGTGTCTAATTAATAAGTATCAGTACTTAATGATTAACTAGCAGTACATAAAAATTATGTACTAGTCCCAGTTGGAATACATACTAGTAAAAACTGAACTGTTGATATCTCAATGACAGATTCCATAGAAATCAATATAAAAAAAATTATGTGTTACTACTAACAACAGAATAGTTACTAGTCACTATTAAAATAAGTACTATTATCTAATAAATAAGAACTATATCGTGCCACACACAGCAGGTCAGGGAAATCTACATGTACATCTCATTGCTTTCTGCATGTTTTTGGCATTGTCTGTTAAAATTGCATAGATTTTTTTTCTCTCTGGATTCCCCGTGACTGAAAAATGCCGCTAAATGCGTTCACCAAAGCCTCCGCAGAATGCGACCCTGTGAAATCATGACAGTGTAGCACAATGTTGTGTCTTTCGAAGTTTGAGTCAATAAAGTGTGCTGTTAAGCTTAGCAGGGGCATTGGACAGGCGTCTGCACTCCATATATCACAAGTTGTTCGTAGAGGCAAATGAATTCCATAATTATGAATGCGATGTCTTCCCACCTCGTACTATGCCTGCTGTATGGTTCACGTTGTTTAAATGCATCACTCCCAGTCGGCTGGTTGAGGGATGGGGATGTTGTTGGCTTCAGCGGGTTTAGCTCCTCATACGCTGCATATTTAGTTGTTCTTAGATGCCTAATTATGTTAGTGCTGTTAGTGCTGTTAAAATGCCATTGCTTGCTTCCACCTCAAGGGATTTCATCATGACATACATTGCAAACAACTAACTTTATGTCTTTATTGGACACTTTGAAAAAGACGGGGGAACTCATGTTGCCAATGGTAAGCCCTGCTCTGCTGTTGTTTACCTGTGCGGCGTGCATACACGTATGAAAAAGTCGTGCGAGTAATTTACGTCAAGTGATCGGCTTTTTTGATCAGCGCTTTTGGGGTTAGCCGAACAAGCTATTTTTAGCCAATATCGGCCGATCGTGATCGGTGGCCAATCAATCGGAGCATCACTAGTTTAAACATACATGTACTTTGACATAGTTAAACTGTATAGGCTTTAAAGAGATAGTTCAACCAAAAAAACACGAGAAGACATTTTACACAAGAAGACATTTTAAAGAATGTTGCAAACCCATTCACTTCCAATTAACAAACTTTAGCCAGTTCAAAATGCAGCTGCAGTGGTTTCTGGAACAAAGAAATATGATCATATTACTCCAATTCGTTCATCATTGGATTGGCTCCCTATTAAATATTGTATCAATTAAAAAAAATATTGACTACCTTCAAAGCCCTGAACGAGTTAGCTCCCCAGAATTTGAGGGAGCTTCTGGTGTATTATAGCCTATCACGTCCTCTACGCTCTGAACAATTGATTATCCCAAGAATATCAAAATCATCTGTATGTGATAGATCTTTCTCATATCTGGCACCTAAACTTTAGAACAGCCTTCCTAGCACAGTAGGGGAAGCAGATACACTCTGTCAGTTTAAAACTAAATTAAAGACACATCTCCTTGCATTAGCATACACATAAAACACAAATGATTTTGAAATCCAAATACTCTAAAGAATTGTTAGTCTGCATTATTTAGGGCAACCGGAGCCGGGAACACTTCCCAAAAGACATTATAATTTGAACGGCATCTACGCTTATGTCAGTCTGTTTTTTTTGTTATTCAGAGGTATCCATAATCCTGGACCAGGCCGTATACTGAGCAGCTGCTGTGGTGGTCATGGAGGAGTGGAGAGCATGAGACTGATTCCTGTAAGGGCGTACTCACACTATGTACCGTTGCCTTAAACCGGGCCAAAGCATGCTTGTCCCCCCTCCCGTCTCCCCCGACGGCCCGCACTCACATTACATTCGGGCCTGGGCATGCTTACGTCATCGATGATGCGCTGTTTAGTAAGCGCTATCGCTCAGCACAGTGGAGATTTCTTTAGTTATATCGTTTAAGTCGTTTGATATGCAGACACGCAGTCAAATTTTTCGCCGAACAGATCAGCCACTTTTGACGCTCATAAACAATCATAAAGTCCTCGTGCTGCAGGAATTAAGAGGTTTGCTGAAGGCGCAGCTGTCATGCAGTGAGGGGTTTGCATCTTTAATAATTATGACGTTCATTGCAATCATTGAATGATTAATTAATCCATATGAAACAGTCCCTTAAAAGACATGTCTAGCTTTCAGTTTCGGGCTCAGGCACGCTTGCACTCACACTGCAAGCGTACCGGGCCTGAGACCAAGTGAACCGCGCTTTGGCCCACCTCTTTCAACCGGGCTAGGGCCATCCAAGTTAACCGTGCCTGAGCCCGATTCAGAGCACTCACACTTCTCAAACGATCCGGGAAACAGGCCTGGGAACGGTTTGGATTACATAGTGTGAGTACGCCCTAAGACTCCAGTCACAGATGAGTCTCCGCAATTATCCTGAAGGGCCAGCCTGTACACGAGGGCCCGGTTTTTCAAAAGTTTTAATCCGGATAAAATTGATCCGGATTTAGTAATCCTTTTTTTGCGATCCGTGATCACGTAATCCAGCTTACTTTTTGAGCCAGTTTTTCAAAGCAACATCGGATTGGATCAATCTGATCCGGATAGGAACTTTTTAGGATCACTAAATCTGGATAACCAGTGCTCAAACAGGATAGGAAATCACAATGTAGAACTATAGAAATTTAAAGAGCAACAAGTAAAATAGCCAGTGTGAGGTCAATATAAATTTATTTTAATTTGAAATGAAAACACACACATTAAAAAAATAAATAAAAACTAAAAAAAGTTTTGAATATAGATGTATTGAATTAAAAATAGACTTAATGCCAAAAACTCTGTAATAATTTTAGACTTCCTCATCTGATGTGGAGAGACCAGTTTGTCTGAGCGTAACCTTTAGGAGGTGAATCTCAAGTCCGGCGCTCGTTTGCTGCAGTTTGGTCAGAGTTGTTACTCTGTCAGATAAAGCTGTGCTTCTGCCCTTTCAGTCTCTTTTTGCAATTGTTGAAAGTGATTTCAAAAATCTGTGATTGCCATTCTTTGCATTTTTTTTTTTTGGTTATTATGCTAAAAACTAAAATATTTTCCATTGTGATGAGTATACATATATTTTAATTAACGACAGAATGAAATTTATTGTACCTGATGGATTAACAAATACAAATAAAACCTTATGACTAAATATGATCTCTTATAAGATACTGCTGCATGATCCAAATATAGTATTATTTGATACATTATTAAAGTTTTCATTACATTTTGGGCATGAAATCCACACTGAATCCACCCTTCTGATGGGATCAGTTTAATCCAGATTTTTTGGATCAAAGTGATCCAAATCCTACAAAAAAGGTCTGAAAAACCCAAACTAAAGGTTTGATCCGGATCAAAACCAAAATTTGGATTACGTGATCTAATCTGATTATGTAATCCATTTTTTCTTTTGAAAAACCCATTTTCAAGATTTAATCCAATCCGTTATTCAAAATCCTAGTGGATTACTTTAAAAAAAACAGGCCCAGCCGGTGACCTCTCCTACCTGCAGCTTCTTCATGATGGACGTCCAGCATTCTCCAGCCTCTGGCGCCTAGATTGCAGTTATGCACAAGAGGTTTGGCCAGAGAAGAAATGGTCGTGCTTTTTCCTTCACTTTTGTCTATTGGTGAAGTTTGTTCCTCGCCGCTGGCTTGCATGGTTCGGGATTTGTGGAGCTGCGCATTGATGGATTTGCTCTTCAGTGATTGGACTTTCAGCAGTGAAAATGAAACCACACTAAACTAAACTAAACTTCAACTGTGAAAGCTGGACTGACAGTTTGAATTTACCATAATCTTCTATGTTAAGCTGCTTTGACACAATCTACATTGTAAAAGCGCTATACAAATAAACATGGATAGAATAATATTTTGTTCCTACTAGCTACTGTAATGGCTACTGATTTCCACATTTCTAAACATTTTGTTCAACAGAACAAAGAAACTCAAAAGGATTTGAAACCACTTGAGAATGAGTAAATGGTGAGCAAATGTTCTTTTTTTGGTGAACTATCCCTTTAAGATCATATGTAGTCAGGGGCCTGTATCTTGATAACTTTCATTCAAGTTGGCCAAGGTTCAGTTTCTGGAAAATGTCAAGAAAATCTGACACTTCAGACACAAATGGCAAGGATTTAAACATTGTAATGAATGAAATATTTATTCTTTTAGCATAACCGAACCAACCACTTCAGCCCAGGTTGGTTATCTCTGCATACAGTTCAGTTATGATAATTGAATAATTTGTTTTAATCACAGATTGCACGAGTCTAATTCCCTCCCACACAAAAACTTTCACAGAGACACAAACTAAGATCTTAAAGCTGTCTGAAAACGACAGGATCCTATTTGTGCGGTTGCTAATTGTGGTGTAGCATTGTGGCAAAGGCAAGCTCAAAAATACAAAGAGGGAGAAACTAATTGGTGCAGCGAATGTGTGTGTGGATGGCAATGAAGCGACCCAGTGATGGGTTTAATTGATTTAATGAAGTCATCAGCTCAGTGGATCCGTTTCTAGCACCTGTCACTGTCGAACACGCCGCTGCGCTAACAACAAACAGAGGCACGGGAGGAATTACAGAAGCTATTTTGAGGAGATAGGAAAACACGTTGAAACAATAAAATGCCTGTAGACATGCTTGTGTTGCAATGTCATTAAAGAAAGAGTTAAAGAAACACTCTGAGGGGAAAATCTCAGATAATGAGGACAAAACTACATTATAGCTCAATGTTTTAGCATTAGCTGTGTGATAAGAGCGTTTGGTAGTTTTCCACAAATTCCACAAGGGGCTAAATGTCATGTCAGTATGGACTGTGGCATTTCTTCCATCTGATTCTATTATTAACACTGAGCAATGCAGGTGAATGTGTGAGCTGTTGTCAGATAAGAGTATATTGGGTTTTAGGATTGAATGGTGGATACATTTATCTTGTGTATGACTGATGCAATGTGTTGTTTAAAAAAAAAGAAAAAGATTAACTTTCTTGATGCCATTGCTTGCAATACGGTTTAAACTAACCTAATGCTTTCCAGTAATGCCAGAAAATTGCACTTGCTCTATGTGAAATGACATTTTCACAGTTAAGTTCCCTGCACACGCTAAACATTTCCACTATAGTGTGACATTTTTATTGAAATACGACATCTTAAGTCTATTAAATTTTGCAGCCTAGTATTTTGTAGCTTCAAATGTCAACGAGAAGAACAAAAGTGATTTTTATCGGTCCTCCACGTAATCATTTCCAGTATTTCACTCTCTGCAAAAATTGTTAGCGATGCTGTTGCTTCAATAATATTTGTGCCAGCCGTCCCAAGCGTCTGCCGTCAAAGCGACTCCCTCCCTGAGCCCCGCATAAAATTATATGCTTGAAAATCCCAGTGCATTTGTACCGTATGTCTCCTCATTACTAATTCATCTGCTCTCTGTGTAGCTGTCGCTGTTATTTGTCTGACAGGGATGCAAAATGATTTATTGAAGACATATTTGAGCAATTCCACAATGAAGTACGACAATAATGATACTGGATACCAAAACAACACAACTTGGGAAAAGCCAAATGTCCCGACTGAAGGAGACTATATCGAATATGCAAGCTTTCCGCTTTAATTAAAAATGAGATTTGTGTGTCCATTTTTGTGCCATTTGCCATTGCGGTTTGACTTATAGTTGCCAAGCAATGGGCTTCTTGCAATCGTCCTGTTTTGTGTTGTACTCCATCATAAAACATCTACAATCTGCTAATTAGCGGCTGTTCGGGCAGAACGACTGTGCTGTTTCACAAGCCCACAAGGCTGGTATTATGAGGATACATCTGCCTGCAGGAGAGACAGATTTGAACAGCTTATTGTTAGGAACGATGTGGAGAAGACTTCATTTCATATACTGTGACAGACAAAAGTTTTGCCAATTTTTAAGTTCAAGATATCGTTATGAGAAAGACACATCTATACTACATATTATTAACTGAATAGTATATATATATATATATATATATATATATGCACACAACAGTCAAGAACAATTAGGAAAACTATCATCAAATTAGAGTCCTATGCTGCGTCCCAATTTGCATACTATCCGTCCTAAATAGTATTTGAAAATACAATTAGTATGTCCCAAATCATAGTATGTTAAAAATAGTATGCCATAGGTTCCTGGATGGTTTACTATTTCCGATCAAAATGTTAAGTGTAGAACCGTCCATACTCTAACCGCTGATATTGCCCACAGTACATTGCGCGTCAGACGTGAAATCGATTAGAACTACAAACGTGAGTGAAATGTGTAAACAAACTACAAACATGATGGAGGCACGAGACCAACCGTCAAGTATGTTAGAGAGGCTTCGGTAAAGATGTTTGTATGACTGTTAATTATTATCTTACCCAAAAAAATTAAATCCTTGTTATCTGTGTTATATTTCATCTGCAACAACAATGCTGAACTTATATAAAGACGTGTTTGGACATTGTGTCTGAATGCAGAATTATCCAAAAAATTATTTTATATGAAAAATAAAATTATATGAAAGACTCGTGAATGGCAGATTAACCTGCTGCTGCCTTATATAAAAAGGTAGGAAATTAAATATGATGGAAATGTGGATGATGTGTGGATGATTGACAGGGCTCATAGTTAAGCAACACAACAATCTGTTAACGAGGAAAAAGTACATCCCAACGCTTGCATACACACTCAAAAGTATATATTTTTCCTTCACTAAAAAAGTACATACTTTTAGGGCGTAGTATAAGTATGCGGATTGGGACGCAGCACTAACCTAACCAGGGTATTTGAATGCTCCATCCTTCTGTGAAGTACTGCAAGTACTGTCAATGGTTCCTCCAGGAAAGAGCATTTAGAATTTCCTTGAGTACTCAACAGAATATTTACATAAATGCAAATTTTTACTCTGCTACAGTACAAGAATAGCGATTATGACATTATCATATGTGAATATCAGTCACAAAGACCATTGTTATGAGAATCCCAAGAAGATTGTGTTTATAGCAACAGTGGTTTTTTTTAGTTAATTGTAAAATTATTCATATACTGTATATGATATAATATACAATCATCTTTTTTATTTATAACACCTTTGAATTATTAGCATTTTAATTATTGTAAATTAAATTCAGTAATAAATGGAAAAAACTAATTTATTACTAATTTCTTTTTTGAGAAATGAAATGTACAAACCAAAGAAACTATTGTAATGAAGAAAATACATAAGTGTATACAAGAATATACAGTACAAAGAAGATGTTACAGTACTTGAGAACAAATCTATGGGGAAACTGAGACCATTATTTGTACATAGAAAGTCAGTAGGACAGAATTGATGCACTGACCACACAACACCGCAGAGAAGCTGACAAAGATTCATGATGACCTTACAATAGTCTGTCCTTGCAGCATTTGAAAAGGTCGGAAATGGTTTTGTCAGCAAAGAAAACACACTTGTTTGGTCGGTGCTTAAATTAACCCACCTGGTCTGTGCTTAAACACACAAATAAAAATCAAACATAATTACATTTACATCCATTGATCAATAGTTCCATTATGAAGATGTCAAGAGAGACTGTGCCGAAGTTCAAAATTTTCATAAAAATCCATATAGTTTCTTTTTTACAGGAAAACACTGTTTGAAAACAAGTACATGCAGTGATGCTGCTACCATCGGGAAGCACTGCAAAAGCATCCTGTCAGAGTAAACATTGCGTTATGTGATGTCTGAACTACTTTTAAATTGCAAATGGCTCTTCAGAATAAGAATTATTAATTCTTGACTGACATTTTAATGTTACACCAGGCCACAGAATAGCATTCATTTTGCTCCGACTAATTTATTGTACAACAACTTCCACGAGAGAACAAAGAGTAACCACAGATAAAGAGATGCAGGGTACTTCCATTCATTAGCACAAACACATTAGTGTGTTTGTATTTAAATGCACGGACAGCACCAATGTTCTGTGATTTCAACCAGCGAATCTGCATTATTCAGTGTTAAGAGCCAGTTGGAAATAAATAGGCCAAATTTGCAAGTGTAAGTTATTAGTTTAGCACACTGTTCCCCTCACCAAACATGTTGGCTGGGCTGTGAATATCAATTTCACTAGTTCATGTGAATGATTACATAAAAATCTGTGCCTTTCCCAGCAGGGTCATTTGCATAGTAAATGTATGGTATGTCCCAAGGTTAAAAACCACAAAAGTACACCATAAAAATTATATTTCAATGTTGTAAATAAAACACTTTTTTTTTTCTGTAGTTCCGTAGACAAGAAACTGCTAGGCTACTTCAGTCTTTTGACAAAAAAACTTCAGGCTTAATTTGCTTTTTCTTGCCTTTAATTGATTTATTTATTAGCAAAATCTGAATGCAGCACCAAATGGGGATGAATAAAGTTTAACATAAGCTTATAATATATTAAGAGCCCCTATTTTGCATTAAAAAAGGTCATATTTTGGTTTTAGGGGTCTCCAACAACATGCTGATATGCGTGCAAGTTCAAAAAACACTTTATGTGAGACTTCATTGAAAAAGACTTCATTAAAAAAGACTTCATTGTCTTATAATATGCATTTATTTTTACTTAATTATCTCAGTGACTCCCATATGATTCGTTCAGCCATTCATTTGTTCCCAAACCTTTAAAAGATTCAACCTAAGAGATACAGTACAAGCACTGATCTACAATCGATACAAGATTACAAGCCACGCAGGGTGATTACAAGTTACAACACACAATTAAACACATGTTTTGCTAACTACACAAAACGAGGCAACAATTTGAATGACACTTACATGTTATGATCCGGAGGATCCATATGAACTATGGTCCATATGAACTATAAATGTTACTGACAAAGTCCCTGTCAAAGTCTAACAAAGTCCCATAGTCTCTGCTGCTCCTTTAATAGCAAACAGCCGGCGAATACCATGTTTTAGCATAGGTTATTGCATCAAATATGAGAAAAATGACAGGAACAAACACAGCACTAGGTTGGCTATACTGTGGTATTGTTATGAAAATGAACTTCAACCCTATATTCCCCGCAGTCAAATCTCCATCTGTCAGTGATCGTCATCTTCGCGTCATGATCAGTCCCATGATCCCAGGCACCTCCGCTAGAGTTTGAAGTAAAAGCACGTTCACATTTTACCGGAACTGGAAGTACATATTTGGTGATGTACCATATCGATGTTGACGCGATCAAACAAAAGATCTGAACCCAACTCGATTGGTTTATTTGACAAATATTTCTCTAAAGAATCAATAGTTTTAAACTTTTAGATTTAACCCTCAGCTGGATGTTTTCATTCACTTAGTGCTGTTACACACTGCATGGAAGGTCATTTTTAAAAACCCATAATAGGGGCCCTTTAAATACTATTAAAATTGGTCTATATATTTTATCAGATTTATTTCATATTCATGAAACAAGGGTTTATACTGTTATTAAAACTCAAAGCTTTTAGGGACCAGTTGAACTCAAATATCCACAAAAAACAACGCAATCTAATATTAAATCGTAACTTAAATGTAGTGTCTGATTCATATGAATTTATACAATCTCATTTTTACATTTTAGTACAAATTACTCATCCCTCAATAATGACTGGCTTTTGGGGGGGGGGGGGGGGAGTATAAAGACACGCCTACTTAAAAAAATCATTCATGTTTGTACGAATAAAAAATTATTAATTTCAAATTAGCGAATTACAAATTAGCCACTTTTCTGATAGTACGTAAAATAGTAAATGTATCCTTAAGAAATCGGGCTGTGAAAAATGCATGATTGCTTTTGTCTGCAAGTTTAACCAATCATGAAATAGTTGTGTTGACATTAAAGATTATGCAGCCAGTCTTGGCAAACTGACCTGTTTGATGGCTGTTCTCACATCACTCGTGCTCTACTTTGTTGGCATATTTCAGTCACATTGTGACAATGCTATCTCAAGTCAAACAAAAATTAGAAAACATTTAGAAAAATCCATGGTATTTGTTTTTCCCAGTTCCGGTTTTAGTTTAAATGGCACCCCAACCAACTAATTAAAAAGGCTATGTGGTTGACTTTATATAGATTTTGATTCACACATACACTATGGACAATGTAGCCTACCCAATTCACCTATATCGCATGTCTTTGGACTTGTGGGGGAAACCGGAGCACCCGGAGGAAACTCACGCGAACATGGAGAACATGCAAACTCCACACAGAAATGCCAACTGACCCAGCCGAGACTTGACAGTTTCACAGCGCATGAGCGGTGTGCATTTTATCGGCATGCATGTAAACAACTGGGATTCACACTGAGAGCAGGAGCAGCACATGTGAGGCGTGCGGGAATGGTTTTCTGCATGCATGCGTCAATTTGTGTTGACCAACGTTGTTTCGGTTGCACATAGAAAATAATAAAGTTGCGCGTGCAAAAGAGGCCAAACGTGAATAACCCCTAACGTCTTTATTCTGGGATTACCACCCTAAATTAATAAATTTGCATAAAGTTAATCATATCTCAAAGCTTTTACTGGGGCACAGTTGATTTTTACTGGGGCACTTCTTTTTTTTGCACAGTCCCCACCCCCTATATACTGAATATATATATATATATATACAGTTTTAAAGAGTCTATGAATATAACTCTTTAAAACTGTATATATATTCAGTGTTTAATTAGGAGTCAATTAAAAACAAGTTGTTCTGCAAAGATTAAACTTTATTTAAAGGGATTTTTTATTGGAAGTTTGGTGACAGCACGGCGCTAAATCAAAAGACAAAAGTAAACATTAAGCAATCTCTTAAAATTATTGTTTGAGGAACAAGCAAAGAAATGCTACTCTAGTTATATGGTAAAAATAGAGTAGTTAAATGCTACTGTATACTGCTTTTTACACTATACATGCTACCCCTGGGAGACATTATTAGAAGACACAGGATCAGCTTTCACTGCTATGCAGATTACACAATTATATATTTCAACTAAACCGGATGAGATGTCTGAACTGTCTAAGCTAACTGAGTGTATTAAAGATGTAAAGACTGGATGACCAACAATTTTCTTCTCTTAAACTCAGACAAAACAGAATTATTACTTATCGGGCCTAAATCCTGTATACAGCAGATCTCACAACTCGACCAGCAATTAGAGGTATGCAAAGTT
Organism: Danio tinwini; assembly: GCA_903798205.1. Lineage (NCBI taxonomy): Eukaryota > Metazoa > Chordata > Actinopteri > Cypriniformes > Danionidae > Danio > Danio tinwini. Next base: position 7,160,734 of record CAIGQZ010032266.1, on the reverse strand, counting down.
AGCATTAGCTCTACTGTAAAATATCTGGGTGTCATATTAGACAGCAATTTGACTTTTGAAAATCATATATCCCATGTAACAAAACGTTACGGAGTATGCTATCCATCTCAGATGCAGAAAAGCTAGTTCATGCTTTTATGACTTCTAGGCTAGATTACTGTAATGCTCTGTAATGCTCTGGCTGCCCAGCATCCTCTATTAACAAACTTCAGCTAGTACAAAATGCAGCTGTCAGAGTTCTTACCAGGTCTAGAAAATATGATCATATCACCCCAATTTTATCCTCCTTACACTGGCTGCCTGTTAAGTTTCATATTAAATATAAAATATTGCGTCTTACCTATAAAGCTTTAAATAATCTAGCTCCTGTTTATCAAAACAACCTTCTGTCTTACTACAATCCAACCTGCTCGTTAAGATCTCAAAACTCAGTGCTTGGTAGTACCTAGAATAGCAAAGTCGAGTAAAGGAGGTCAAGCCTTCTTATTTATGGCCCCTAAACTCTGGAATAGCCTTCCTGATAATGTCCGAGGCTCAGACACACTCTCGCATCTTTTTAGCAAAGCATACACTCAGCGCATCACTTAGCGGTATGACACATGATGTGCCCCACGCAGGTTTTTGCATCTCGTTTATATACACTATGAACAGCAGCTACGCTAATTATTCTCTTTATTTTCTATTTCCACCTGGGGGTACTCGTCCCGAGGCCCTCAGACTATGCAGCACCACTGATGCGGTCCAAGACCAGCGACGAGATGATCCCAAGTCTTCATAATCCTGGACCAGGCCGTATCTTAAGCAGCTGCTGTGGTGGTCATGGTGGAGAGCATGAGACTGATTCCTGTGATGCTCCAAGGACAGACGAGTCTTGGCTGAGGTCCAGCTTCTGGCGTCTAGACTGCAGCTCTGCACAAGACATTTGGCCATATGAGAAATGGTCATGACCAACTGAGCCTGATTTCTCTCGAGGTTTTTTAAATCTTCACTTTCACCGATTGGTAAAGTTTTTCCTCGCCACTGTCACCCCTGGCTTGCATGGTTCGGGATCTGTAGAGCTGCGCATCAATGGAATTGCTCCTCAGTGTTTGGACTCTCAGTAGTGATTATAAAACCACACTGAACTGAGCTAAACTGAACTGAACTTAAACTCTGAAAACTGAACTGATGCTGTTTCAATTTACTATAATCTTCTATGTGAAGCTGCTTTGACACAATCTACATTGTATAAGCACTATACAAATAAAGGTAAATTGAATTGAATTGACTAGTTAAGACGTACCTTTAGAGTCTCCGTAGCCTACTAAGAGATAACACTATTCAGAGATGCAGCCCTTTGAACAAACCATTTTAGACACAGTGAGAAAAGAGTTTATGCTGCAATGTATGTAATGAGAAAATAGCTTTTTGGTTTTGGATGGATGCAAACCTAACACAGGAGACCTCCAAAACCAAATTAGGATTCACTATTCACAGCATTTTAAAACAGGGACCCTTTAAATAGCTATGCAGTACACTGCAACTGATGTCTACAGATTTTCTCACACCATGCAAACAGTGCAAAATCAACTGCTATAAAAAGCCAGACTAGTGATTCATGCACATACATTAATTTACACATTCAGGCAGAGGAAGAAGAAGAAGAAGAGTGCATTTAGGAAAGAAAGGGGAAAGAAGATGATTTCAAAAGAGAAAGAGGAAGAATCAGTGTGCAGAGATATGAATTTAATGCAAATGTCATTTGAGGAAAGCCAACAGTAGCTCCTTAAAGTGGCTTGTCACGGTAATGCCTCTGGATATTCCTGGAGCTCCATGGATGATTAGTATCTTATCCTTAACATCATCTCTTGTAAGGAACACCCCTAAAAGCTTCCATTCTTCTGGGAAGACTTTCCACCAGACTTAGCGGGGGAAATGTATGGTCCTTTGTCTAAGCGTAATTCAATTGTGGTTCCATGGTAAATGTAATTTTCTTTTGACAAGCAGCAAGAAATAAAGACGGCATGTGTAAGTTATGGTGTTGGCAGGAAGCAAAGTGAAGATGAGACTGAACACTACTAGCAAGTAAATGTATAAAAAAAACAAAAAAAAAACAATCCACAATTGTTTTAGTCCCAAGCAAAAGATCCACAAACTCAAATCCCCGTTAAACTACCACATATAGATTATTAAAGATTAATGGACTTTCTTTTTGCATGGAAACACATACAAATTATTAGCCCCCCTTTGAATTTTTTTTCCTTTTTTAAATATTTCTCAAATGATGTTTAACAGAGCGAAATATTTTCACAGTATGTCTGATAATATTTTTTCTTCTGGAGAAAGTCTTATTTGTTTTATTTCAGCTTTTTAATGTTTTTAAAAACATTTTAAGGTCAAAATAATTTTTAGCCACATTAAGCTACGTATATATTTTTTCGATAGTCTACAGAACAAACCATCGATATACAATAACTTGCCTAATTACTCTAACCTACCTAGTTAACCTAATTAACCAAGTTAAGCCTTTAAATGTGACTATAAGCTTAATACTAGTGTCTTAAAAAAATCTACTAAAATATTATTTACTGTCATCATGGCAAAGATAAAAGAATCAGTTCATTGAAATAAGTTATTAAAACTATTATGTTTAGAAATGTGTTGAAAAATTTTCCTCTCCATTAAACAGAAACTGGAGAAAAAAATAAACAGGGGGCTAATAATTCTGACTTCAACTGTAACATCTTCTTATAACAAATAAAACACATTTACAATGAACAATAGCTGGTAGACTATACAAAGGATGGAATTAAAACAAAATATTGGTTATATAGGGTGGCACGATGGTTCAGTGGTTAGCATAGCAAGAAGGTCGCTGGTTCGAGTCCCAGAAGGGCCAACTGGCATTTCTGTGTGGAGTTTGCATGTTCTCCCCGTGTTCGTGTGGGTTTCCTCTGGGTGCTCCAGTTTCCTCCACAGTCCAAAGACATGCCGTATAGGTAAATTGAATAAACTAAATTGGCTGCAGTGCATGATTGTGTGTTTCTGTGTACTGGTTTTTAGCTGGAAGGACATCCTCTGTGTAAAACATATGCCAGAATAGTTGGCGGTTCATTGCACTTTGGTGCCCCTGATAAATAAGGGACTAAGCCGAAGGTATAATGAATGAATGAATATCCGTAATATCGGAATATCATAAATATCAGTTCTTTTTTTCTTTGTTAACCTCTGCAGTCTAAAGCAGGAACAGATCAAGGTGAGTCTACTCACATGATAGTTTAAGATTTGCGAGTCAAAAGAGAATAAACCCAATTAAAAATAATTTAATTTCAGTCATTCTACACTAAGGCCCAATCCCATTTCTATTTTTGTACCCCTACCCCTTCCCCTTGGCCCTTAAAACCGAGAGTGAAGGGGAAGGGCTTCAAATTTTACCCCTAAGAATTGGGACAGCACTACAACACCTGCACACGTCCTCATATGTCATAATGTGTGATCTCTTGCTTCATATGAGATCAGACGATCTTGACTGCTGTTGTTAATCCAGTTTAACTCGATGTTATTCATCAATGTAAACACCAAAACAACATTAACATTATAGCAGACACTGTAAAAAGCCCACTCCCAGCCACTAGACTTTTCTAACAGGATATTTGAGCGTCATCGAGGGTCAGAATGTTGTGGGACTGCTGTACAGGAGTTATGATTATGGATTATAGATCGTGAAATTTTGCAGTTTTTATTTTAGCATTTGTTTTGCATTAAAACATGTGTTTGTTTGCTGTAAAAATTCTTAACAATGACAAAAAATACTAATTTGTGGACCTCCTTACTTCCAGGTGCAGCTGTGGCTGGTGTATTCTGGGAAATTTTCTTTCCCCTTGGTTTCGAGTGTGGTCCTAAAAAAATTTCATTCGAAGGGCTATCTACCCCTTCCTCTTAGCCCTATGCCTTTAAGCTAAAAAGAATTGGGACACCCCTACTCCTTCACATGAACTTGCAAAACGAAGGGTAGCGGTAAGGGGAAGGGCTAAGGGGTAGAGTTGGGATTGGGCCTAAATTTGAAAATAATACAAACTAAAAAGAGAGAATGTGAAGATAATGTAAATGTAAACATTCTTAACACTATCAAATAAGCGCATACAAGCATATTTGGAGCTTTGTGTATATTTCCAACAAACATGGACATATTTCTTTAGCTTTCTGTTTTTCTTGTTTTTTTTTTTTGTTTTGTGGGAGTTTTATTTATTTATTTATTTATTTATTTATTTATTCATTTTAAATTTAGTTTATACCAGGCAGAGAGAACAAAGGAATGTTCAAGCAATACCCCTATGTATATTCCACTGAAATTTACAAACTACTTTCCATTGTTACTCCAGATATACAGAGCTTTTGTTTTGTATGATTTTTTTCCCCAGCAATCTGTCTCATGGGATTCTAAACTGCCGTTGCAAACGATTTAAGAAATATACCCATTTGTAAAGTGGCTCGTGGGCAAAGCGACGCACAAGAAAATTTGGTGGAAAAATGATGGAAACGATTTCAAAACGCAGCTCGAAATGGAAAGTGAGATTTTACTGGCGGGAAGGAGAACGCAAGAGGAAACAGAGAAGAAAGATATGTGATAATGACCTGTGTTAATGTGTAGACGCAGGTGTGAAGAGGAGTGTGTGAAAGAGAAAGAGAGATTTTTTTTAGACTTTCTGTAAATACGCTGTAGAGACAGCAGAACGTTATGCAATGGAGCAGATTTTGCAAAGGATTTTGCATTTATTACTGCTTTGTGTTCAGTTAGAAAGCAAAGATTCCTGTATGCCAGCCACCATTGAGTCACAAACACTAGGTCTGTCAAAACAAAAAATATATTAATGCATCAAATACTCTGCTAAACTGCAACCATTATTGCAAATTATCTGTAAATTCTATTATGGATCTCCCTTGAGGAAATAAAGCAAATATGATGGAGAGGAATGTGCAGTGAGACGAGAATAGGTGAGAATGAAAAATATGGGTGAAATCAGACGCATAGAGAGAAAATGAAGGAAGCGAGGCAGTATGTGAGTGGAAAAACTGAAAAGGGATCAAGGCCTTGAGAAAAGATGAGAGAGAATGAGCTTTGATTTCACGCTGGTGTGCATGTGCCGTCTTTGGAGATAGAGATGAACAGAGCCAGGAGTGATAGGTGAATATCTCTGAATACCTCCCTACATCCCTATTTTTCAATTGCTGCACTAGGATTTTTATAAATTTGCTTTCATTAAAATTGAAGAGGGAATGTTTGTATCTTAAGCTAATTGAGGTCTCGGCTGGGTTAAAATTGAGGTCTATTATATTTGTAGTGAGATAAGCTATCTGTGAACATTTCTATGATTGCAGTGTCATTTGCTTTCAAGAAAAACTGAAATATATAGCAATTTTTGAATGGTGTTTATTAGCTCTACTTGAAGGAGACTATGATAACTGACCTTATTTAAACTCACATCCATTGTTTGCAATGCACAGTTGCAAACTTAGAAAAGCTCTGGCAAAAATGATCACAAAAACAGGTCACAAAAACACTGAGGCACTGACCCTAAAAATATATATGGAAGCATTTCAAATTCTACTGTCAGAATTATTAAATAGACAGTCTCTATTATGAAAAACTAAATTGCAATTGTGATTTATACAGGCTCATTCTAAAACCTTCTTCTATATACATTTTGACTGACTGACTGACTGACTGACCGATCGACTGACCCAAACCCAACCAATAGTGTTTTCAAAAGCACCAATTGACGCCCCCCCCCCCCCCCCCCCCCCCATTCCCTAAACCCAAATGACAGTTTAAAAAAATCCAGAAACAGCAATGACCACACCGGAATTTTACCACATTTTCAGATTTTACCACATTCTTGTTATTTACTTGTTCATTTAATTTTTTGGTTTCTGTTTTTGTCTTACCCAATTACTGGAACCATTCTTCACTGAACTAATACCCCAGTCATCTCCTCTCTGTGTCTCAAGTCTGCTGACATACACGGCGAGCCATTGGACAAACTGGTAACAGTGGGAAAGCTGTCCACATGGAGGTAAGCGGTCAGCTGGTATGTTCGAAAAGGAACGATGTCATACCAAACCGTAGCGTTCATTTAAAGAGGAACTGCAGCCATGCGTCCTTAAGACTACATTATTCGCGGTTTCCAGGAATGTATATAGGGTGACGTTTTCAGAATGAACCTATGTTAGATATATAGTCAGGGGTGGCACGGTGGCTCATCTCAGCAAGAAGGTCACTGGTTCATGTCCCAGCTGGGTCTGTTGGTATTTCTTTGTTGAGTTTGCATGTTCTCAGGACACCCTTCATACACTTATGAGTGAATCCCAAAGACGTCACTGAGTCACCAACCAATCAGGAGCACTGTGTTTCCCCGAGGCACCCCAGCGAGGGAAACTCAAGACTTCAGCAAAAGTGCAAGTACCACAAACAAACGTTGTCTCTAGCTGATCTGGTGCAAATTAATCTTAAGAGGTTAAAGATAAGCCAAATCTCTGCTTTTCAAAGTACTAGAATTAATTTGGGATGGTTGTCAACTCATTTTGTATCCTCTGAACTGCCTCTGTGTGTATGTGTGAATGTGTGTGTGCGTTTGCTTGTTTATTAAGTAGTTAGTTTTATGTATTGTAGTGTAGTTCAATAAATCTTTGTTCTCATTTTGTAAGAACTGGGTTCTTGTTTATGTGTTTCTAAGTCATTGCCTTAAGCTGTAGATTTTGTTACCTTGCTAAAAGTTAACCCAATATTGTGTTGTGTTATTATCGTTGGCTGCGAAAATAATATAAACAAGATTGGTAAAATATGATGTCTTCTATTTGCTGGACGAATGGTAGATAAAGTGTGACGCTTTTAATCTGGTTCAGTCTGACTCAACTGAGTCGAATCAAAGATTAGAATCTTTAAGATCCGATTCCTTGAAATGAGCTAATAAATCCTTGATCAATCTTTTAACGTAGGTTGATCCCCTACATGTATGAGTGTGTGAATGTATGAGTGTTTCCCAGTACTGTGTTGCAGCTGGAAGGGCATCTTCTGTGTAAAACATATGCTAGAATAGTTGACGATTCATTCCGCTGTGGTCACCCCTGATAAATAAAGGACTATTTTATGTCAGGTAGTTGCCACCTCAACGTGGATTTAAAATCAATACAATTCGTTACTTTTTGATTTAGTGGCTAATTCATATAAATTCGTGTCTCATTCGTACAATTTAGTACGTTTTGCTTATTCCTTGATGATGGTTGGGTTTAAGGGCAGGGTTGGGTGCCAAGCCTTCTTTTTAAAATCATACATTTTCGCATGACTGAACACAAACTCATGCGAATTAGCCTTTAAACTGACAAAACTTAAAATAGTTACGTTTCCTTGTGAGATCAGGCATATTTTCATCAGTTACAACACATCAGACCTACTGTACACCCACACACTGTGTGTATGCAATTGACACGGGCATATCTAAGGAATAGCTCATAGTAATGTGTATTAGCTACCTCTTCACAAATAGCTTTGATCATATTTAAGTTGGTTCATCGCCATGAGCTCCCTAGTGAAACACATGTCAATATTACACAAAAGAATGTCAACTGTCACTGAGTTACTAATGTTTGAGGGAAACGCATTTATTTTGAATTATGGTCAAAACTGTCTGGAAGTGAACCGGTGCGTTAAATGATTCTATTGCACAATTAGCAAATCAAAATCAAGAATTTCAGCTGACCATGAAATAAAAAGTTATAAAGTCACAATTACAATAAATAAAATCACATTTTACGCAAGAGTTTTTCACAATCATTCCACCTAAACATGTTCATTCAACCTTAGCACAGATACAAATAAGCCCCAGACATATGCTGATGATCTCTTGGCCATCAAAGCAATGTTTGTTAAGAAAAGGAGGCATTCTGATCCGCTCATGAGCTCATAATGTATGGTAAAGGCAAGGCATCCACAAGAAAAAAAACAAGACGACAGCCTCAGAGGACAGTGTGACTGATGTGTGACTGAGACTGTGAGTAATGGATGAGAAATCCTGCCCGACACCCAGCCGCAGGAGTCCTGCTATGACGGGCACTGGTTTGGGTGGTTTCAGGAGCGCCTTTTGATCATTCAAGCTGAGCCCAAGAAAACAGAGTTAAAAGTAGAAGTCTGGCAGAGGAAAGCATTTTGCATTCATGCACCGGTAAATAAATATAAAAAAAAACATTCAAGCAGCTGGCTGGAGTTTGCTTACTTTTCCAGTCGCAACAAACCTACCAAACCAAGCCATTGTTAGTCTGTGCATAAACGTTTTAGCATTGCTGATGAAAATCGGTGACTGAGATAAATTCTCTAAAGACTCGCTAAATTACTAGCACCATGGGAGGCAAAGCTCTTTTACACACAGAGAGTCTATACTGAAGGATTTTATCTCTGCTCTTTGCAAGAATCTGCTCATGTTTACAGGGGTTCTGTACATCCAAAAATTTCACCTTCTCCTGCTTCAAGGCAACATGTTTTGGCACCCATAAGGCTTTATTGAAGCTTATGACCCATGGTGAGATGATTTCAGCCCTGTTTACAACATTCCATTAACTTGATACGACTCATTACACGTTCTAGTGCTTTAAAAAGACAGCAGACTGGAAATGATATTGCAAAGTCTAATTAAACATACAGTAAGGATGGGTTGTTTATTAACCTTAGTGGTGTAAGTTGTGTAAGGATTATAGTAACAATATAAATATGCTAGTTTAATTCAGTTCTACTGTATATCTAAAGCACTAATTCCCTTTAGTGCAACAACAATATATGTTTACTGACATCTGAGTAAGAAAGCGGTCGGTGAACATTGGTGAGTGGTATTTGCAGGATTTTATCAATCCTATAAAGCAGGGGTCACCAAACTTGTTCCTGGAGGGCTGGTGTCCTGCAGATTTTCGCTCCAACCCTAATCAAACACACCTGAACAAGCACAACAAGGTGTGTTGAGGCAAGTTGGAGCTAAACCCTGCAGGGACACCGGCCTTCCAGGACCAAGATTGGTGACCCCTGCTATAAAGCATTAAACGAGAGGGAAAACATACTGTGACTTTACCAGTCACTTTAAGGCAAGTAATTTCACTTGGCGGCCATCTTTGAAACGTATGCTCGGGCATTCTCTCTAAATGGGAAAACATCAAATTCTTCAAAACTGTTAGTTAAGCTTATGATTACATTACATTACATATTTGGAATCACCAACAAAATTAAACAACAGCTCTCTCATAAGTTTTGTTTCAAAACATTCAAATCAAATAAAAATGTTCAGGTTGCCCGAGCGAATGCGCATGTGCACTCGAAAGAAACGAGATCATGACACTAACCTCATTTTTGTCCGTTCTACATATTATCATCATCTGGATAATGCTTCATCAGATCACGTTGCTCTTCTGAAGTAATTCACAACTTGGTCTTGATGGCGAATCTCCTCTAGAAATGAAACCGTCTCTTTGTTTACAAGTTTGTGGGTGTTTGTGTAGTTGCTGTCATGTGATGTGCGTTTAACAGGACAGACTGTGTCTCGCGTTCATTTCATAAAGACTACAAACCAAAAAATTTATTTTTTTTTTAAGTGTAGTGGGTTTATTTACAATTACAGATTTCAAGATTTCATTCATTCAATCATTTTCTTTTCAGCTTAATCCCTTTATTAATCCGAGGTCGCCACAGCGGAATGAACCGCCAACTTATCCAGCACGTTTTTACACAGCGGATGCCCTTCCAGCCACAACCCATCTCTGGAAAACATCCACACACACTCATTCACATTCATACACTACGGACGATTTAGCCTACCCAATTGACCTCTACCGCATGTCTTTGGACTGTGGGGGAAACCGGAGCACCCGGAGGAAACCCATGCGAACGCAGGGAGAACATGCAAACTCCACACAAAAATGCCAACTGACCCAGCCTAGGCTCGAACCAGCAACCTTCTTGCTGTGAGGCAACAGCACTACCTATTGTGCCACTGGTCACCCGATTTTAAGATTTATGTGGCTATATTTCTTATGTGAGGCAAGTACACTGCAAAAAAATGCTTTTCTTACTTAGATTTTTTGTCTTGTTTCTAGTCCAAATATCTAAAAAAATTCTTATATCAAGATAAATTTTCTAGACAAGCAAAACATGTTGTTTTGTTTTAAGAAATAATATGCCAATTTGAAGTGAGTTTTTCCTTAAAACAAGCAAAATAATCTGCCAATGGGGTAAGCAAAATAATCTTATGTCAAAAGGAAAAACAAGATTATTTTGCTTACCCCATTGGCAAATTATTTTGCTTGTTTTAAGGAAAAACTGACTTAATATTGGCATATTATTTCTAAAAACATGACATTATGTTTTGCTTGCCAAGAAAATGTTTCCTGATATAGAATTTTTAGATATTTGGACTAGAAACAAGACAAGAAAAAGTAAGAAAAGCATTTTTTGCAGTGTATTTGATGAGATTCCAGTGTGTTTGTTGACCACCAAACTGTCATTCAATTAGACATTTGGTCCGAGCCTTCTCCCCCAGAAAAATGTCAGTCTATAGCGAATGATGATTAGTTCCTGTACTAATAGGCGCCATATTGACCGTTACACTTTTCCACATTCAAAACTACACAACTGACATGTCTTGTGTATTCTATAGTCTTTGACTTTACCTTGCGAGTAATACCTGACCTACAACAGATGAATGTCAGTACACATCATTTTAACTGCCCGATTTAACTACATTTTCATAACCAAACACACCCAAAATAGAACATAATGTAAAACTGGATTTAATCCAGTCAAAAATGGTAGCCTGAAAAAAAAACCTGAAGAAAATGTAAAAATGAAGAGTGGAATGTACACTTCATGCAGTCAAACTTCACAAATTTAGTATGAATGTATTAAGTATGTATTGAAAGGGATACTTAAAAATGTTGATGATGTATGACACAATGACCTTTTAAGAGGTTAGTAGTACATAGTGTAAATTTCCATAGCGGCCAGTGCACCATTTGTGGCTCGACTTAAATATCTGTGATGTCTGTGAATCGTCTCTTTAATCACGTTAACACTTTATTTTAATGGTCCATTTGAGTATTAGTAGACTGTCTGCTTAATATCTGTTGATACTGCTCCGTCAACAGACATTTAACTGACTTTAAGAAACTTTGCAAGCACATTTCAACTTAAACCAACCCCAACCCTAACCCCAACCTAACAGTCTACTTATAATCTAATGAGAATTAGTTGGCATGTAGATAAAATGTAACTTAATTCAACAAACTGACCATCAAAATAAAGTGTGACCAGTCACATTGTTAACAATACATACACAACCATCACTCACATGAACAAACACTGTTTTGATTTTGAACGTTTTCTGCCAATTTCCTGAAGACTGTAGGCAAATTGGCTCTAAAATAAAAACAAACATATACAAACTGATCAAACAGAGACCAAAAAGAAAAGGCCCCAAGCAGCATCCTTAGTGTTTAAGCTCTTTAAAGCTACTGTAGGTTCTTTTATTATTCATACCGTAACACTTTAACTGAAAGTGTTTCAAACCATCCTAAATGTTAGTTGTTAAATGTGATTTAACAACTCATGAAAGATTTCAGAAACCTCAAATGTTTGTGTTACATAAGAGAAATGATGAATGTATCTGTGAACCACTGATCTGGAGTAACAGCCTAATGCACAGCAGCCATAACCTAATGCTCTTTCTAATAGCCCAGAGTCCATCCTCTTGAATCGTATGCCTCTGTTTTACCCTCCAGTCTGCACAGGCAATCTTTACAGTCTTTAACCTCACAAATTATTCACAAGCATGCACTCCTCCATTTAAAGGCCTCAAAGAGAGATATTGAGTTTACATTAGCCCACCACTTAAAGATACAGTAAAGAAGCTATTAGCAACACAAGATTGCTGACCCTCTAAAAATATGACAAAAATACTCATTATTTCTTATAATGGACCTCGCGACCTCAGCATGACACTAAAAATTAAATATAGGAGTGCGCTGATGTGTGACAAAGTGAAGAATGTATCATAAAATCAAAAATACTTTCCTCAAGAAAATCTGATTATACAGGGGATCTGCTTAAAATGTTATATAGAAAGAGAATAGCTACAAGCGAACAAGAAAAGTTTTGACAGTTTTGATTTATTATGTCTGCTAGTGCTGTTTAAAGTCAAAAGTTGTGAACAGCTTAAGTTTATTGTGAGAAGATAGTGATTGTTTAGTTTATTTTTTTCTAAATGTCATAGATCATTGCCGAATTGAATTTGTTGGAAATTATTTAAGCTCGGGATACTCTGATTTTTACATTCCCAGAAGAAACTTTAGGACTAGACTCAAGGCATTTAGAGAAGTTCAGAAACAGTGCTTACTGATATAAGAACTCCCTTTGGAGCGAATCTTGTTCTTTGTAAATCTGCAGAACTTTTTTTCATTACGCACTATAGGAAGCTGAAAGCGTATGAAGAATAATAGGACATCTTTAATACAACATCCACACAAAACCTTCTACTACAGAAAAACATATTGATGTTACAAGTAACAGCTAAAGACAAGCAATCTAACACTGACGGCAACCTTAAATGCCATAAAGTTATATTGTCTTCTTTATTAAATGATACTTTTTGAAGCAAGCGCTTCTAAATCATAAATGTTTTACTATAGGTTATTCATCATGACTCGGGGCCCTTTTATTGAGGATCGGTCTTGAGCTTTCTCTTTGCTTTATTTGCTGAAAGCTGTGCTTTGTCCTCACCTTTTCTGGCCTTTAATATCTCTGGTCATAATAGTTTGTGACTGGAGGCAGGCTGGAGAAAAAAAGCACAATACTAAATTCTCTTTCATGACAAAGTGTGGATTTATTTGGCCTTTCAGTGAGTAGAATGAAGTAGAATGAATGGCTCTCATATGAATTTGTCTCAAGTTCAACATTAAGCATATAGGTCTATTTAAGATGGTCTAAGATTTTACACTGCAAAGTGGAAGAATCATTAAAAAGAGAGCAAGGTGGATTCATTTCCACTCTAAAGTGAACTGCTAAACTGCCCAACATTCATGCTTGGTTGAATTGTTTCACAGAAAAACAAGTAGTACACTATTTAAACATACAATTTAAAAGTGTTTACATTCTAATTGCAACACAGGCTCATTCTGAAAATGTATAATCCTATATACATTTCTGGAGATCGCAAATCGTGCAGCCAGAAGTACATACTGTATGACTTTTGTATGACTTTTTGGTATGATGCCATTTTTTTTCACGCTTACCAGCTGACCGCTTACCTCCGTATAGATGGCTTTCCCACTGTTACCAGTTTGTTCAAAAGCTCACTATGTCTAGCACGTCGGTGGATTTAAGACACAGAGAAGAGTTGACCACGATGACAGGGTTCGAGTCCGGTGAATAATGGTTCCAGAAATCAGAAAAACAGAAGCCAATAAATAAAATAAACAAGAAAATAGCAGGGTAAGGGTCAGGGTGAGTCAGTCAATCTGTCAGTCAGTTAGTACAGTAAGTCAGTCAGTCGACAGCAGCTTCTGGTGGATTTACTCAAGAACAGCAGGCGCGAATGTCACTCATGAGAGAAATTTGTGATCTCAAAAAGCACACACAGCAGCCTCTGGTGGATTCGCGAAAACAAAAACTGCATAAAAACATAGCACCTGAGATGTATTGCTCCACAGAAATGTATATATCGGTACGTTTTTAAAATGAGCCTGAACTATTTTTGAACTGTTTTTTGAAGGGCTCCTTGTTAGTGTGATGATCATGAGCAATTTAAAGAAACTTTTTACACCATAAAAACCCTTTATGGAAAGGTTTTGTTGATGTTAAAGTCTCTTCATGTGTTATTAAGCAGACGGACAGACTAAGTAAGATAAAGATGTGACAGTTTATTAAGACAACGTAGAACACAAACAGATGAGCAGACTGGGAGGATGAATGAGCTGGATGGTAAACTGTCCTTTTCTTGGCAGAATGGAGGAGACACAACGGAAAAGACGGATAGCACACACCATTGACTGGATACACGAGAGACAGGAACAACTAGGGGTAAACAGAGACACAGTAAGTACAAGGATGCTAGTTCATGAATGTTAGCCAGGAGAGTGAACACTCAGAGTCCGCTTCGAATAAACGAGCCCAGACACTGAGTGAAGTGAGGTGTGTGCTTATATAGTAAGCCAGGGGATTGGATGCAGCTGTGCGTGATTAAAACTCAGGTGATGGTGCTCGCTGTGATTGAGTGCAGGAAGAGCCTGGCCAATCCGTGACATCATGGAACCATCAGTGCCAGTACTTTTATTTTAAAGAATGTGCTTTTTTGAGCATGTTTTTTTTTTATGTAACATCGTAGTGTACTGGTTTTCTTGGAAGTACATTGGAATAACATACAAAAGTACTCTGGAATAATAAAGAATGGTTTTCCCATCTTTTGTGAAGGTTGCTAATCTATGAATGAATTTCATTTTTTTATATTTCAAGAGTTCACACTTAGCTGATGATTGATTATAAGCAAGTTTGGCATGCTGTCCCGGGAGAGAGCCCTGAGCCCAAAAGGTCCTTGAGCCCTGGGCTCCCTCCCGTTTGCAGGGCGAGAGGGGAGCTTTGAGCTCAGGTAGATCTCGAGAGCTCCCCCTTGTAAGAGTTGGTGATAGAAAATAGTTGCTACGGAGAGATATGCTTATGGATAAAGTTTGACTAGTGCTAAATTTAGATTGTTCAATTAACTTGTAGTGCATGTTTTTGGAACGTGGGAGGAAACCGGAGAACCCGGGGAAAACCCACGCAAGCACGGGAAGAACATGCTAACTTCACACAGAAACGACAGCCAGTCTGTTAAAGGACTTGAACCGGTGACGTTCTTTCTGTGAGGCCGCAGTGCTAGTCACTGGGCCACCGTGCCGCCCTATGAAAGGAAAGGAGGAGTAGGGGTGGAAGGGGGGATTCTTCAAACGAAGATGACTGTAGTAAGAAACCCTGGCTCTTTATAGTGGGTTAGAAATCGTCTGATTGGTTGGTCATACATGGTTAATGCATGACCAGCTGTGTTCAATCATAATCACGTGATCCTCTCGAAATTAGTTTATAAATAAACTTCACTTATGTGTGTGTGTTTGTGTGTGTGTGTGGGGGTGTGGGCAGGTCAGGTTTTGCCTACATTATGGGGACCAAATGTTCCATAGTTAACCGCCTGCATTGGGGAAATATGTTGTGCTAAGTGCTCAATGATGTTTCTCTGAGAATGTAAAAATGCAAAAACACTCTTTTTGTGCATACACATCTACTGTATGATCTTTAAAGATAGAATTCAGTTATTTTTTATTTCACTTCATTGTTTCCATTCAAAGTTTGCAATGTTGGGAATATTCTCATAGCTGATTTATTTGGTTTAAGGCTTAAAACTCTTAAAAGACTTTAAAACAATATTATAATCTCAGTGGGCAAATGATTGAGGAAAATACCTTCAGAACCTGTGTTGGAGGAAAAGTGGATAGGCACTGGGTCACTAAACAGAATTCCAAATAAAATAACTTTTCTCGTGTCATTGATAAAACGAGCAGACGGGTCGCTTCTCAGCACTCAAACAGATGCCTCATTTTTTTAGATCCTCTGTCCTTCAACCTGTCTATGTTACAACCTGTAACATAGACATTTTCCAACTGCACCCCAATTAACGTGAGAAAGTGTTCAGAGGAGCCACACTCTAAATAAATGCTGGGCTGGGTCAGAAGCTGAGTTAAATTTTTTTATTTGAAGATTTAAACTATTGAGTTTGCTTTGAGTTTGTTTGAGCAAGGACAGTTAATGAGTTAATGAAAAACCTGACGCACATATAAATACTCCTCCTACACAACTGTCACAATCATTTCAAATCCTTCGTCATATGAAAAAACAAATATTTGAACAGAGCATGTTGCATTATTAACATTCATTTTGTATGTCTAAAATAATCCAACGATAACATCAACGATAAAAGAGCAGATCACTTGCACATGCTTTAAGCTAATGTGATGTTTAAACAAACAAGAATGTTCCACAAACTAATTTGATTCATCCATCCTTGATTTCCTTCCTTCCTTCACATCTTAAGGAAACAAGGATTCTCAATTAGTAAATGAGACGTTGTTGTGTTGAAATGGAAGCTGGGACTCAATTTTTTGGCAGTGCCACAGAAAATAATCTTTTTGCCAAGGTTGTGTAGAACAGGTAAAACGTTAAAAATAATAATGTTCAGTTTCTCGTCTCGCATTGCACCCAGACCCAGATGAGCATTCATTTATTTATGCCAGAGTCAGTTTCAATTCTATTCATCTCAATCTCTTCTGTCTTCAACAATGGTGGAATTAAAAGAGAACTTGTTCCCTGTGGTAAGCGACTGACACAAAAGAAAAGCAACATTTCCCTGGGCATACGCATTTCATTCCCTCTTAAGCTTGCCAAGAATATAATGGATATTTTACAAGGAAAATGAAAAAAAAACACTTAAATGGAATACAAAGGCTGGGGTAGTGTTCATTGAACAAACCCAAACATTGTGATATTTATACTTAAGCTAATTTGCTTGTATTAAATCTATATGTGTGTATAGTGATGTGTAAACATCTGTGTGGGCCATTAGACCAACTGTGGCTCTTGTTAAAAGCGATGCTAATGAGGCACACAAAAAGAATGTGTTTATGGTGAGATGCTGTAGGGTGACCTGGCACTTCACCAATATTACACCAGGATCTTCACGATCAAACACATTAATAACATGTTCATGCATTTTACACCCACACATGAAACTGTGTAGCCCTGCATGCTGCACATTGACATGAATAATAAATAAATAAAGTATAAGGGTTGGTTCAACATACAGATAAATACAGTATCTTTCTAACCTACAGCTATCTTTGTATTAACTGCTTTTGAACTCTATGTTGTGTATTGTATTGATCTGCTCTCTATTGAATTCACACTACACAGATGTGTGAAATGTTCTTTCTACAGCACCCCTGAGGCACATAAGTGGGTCCTTATAGCTTGGACTGTATTGTGCATTTTGTTTACGTACACCATCATGTTCTGTTATGCTTTTGTTCCCACACTGAGTCAGACTATATGCTGCAAGTTACTTTGATAAGAGCATTTTTTTTTGTAATGAATGCATTTCAATGAGAATAAAGATCCAGGTTTTTTTGTATTCACTTTCAAAACAGTGTTTCAGAAAAGCTTTGAAGATATATTTTGTGTAATTTACAGGTCATCACATAAATGTATTTTCAAAACCACTTCGACTCAACAATCGTTGTGATGTATTAATAGAAAATGAATTTTTAAAACATCTGTGAGCGTCAATGCATTAAAAAATACATCTAACGCTGCATTCCATTACCTGTTTGCTTGTTTGCTATACCTTTGGCTCAGAATGCCTTTTGAAAACACATATTGGATTTTGCTAAGAACATCTTATGGTGTTATGATAATAATGTAATCCTACTTTTTTAAAACCTGATTCTAAATGCAATTACATTTAAAAAAATATCTCATTGGATGAACTCAATTTAATTGAGGGCAGGATTTCCATCCAATAAATTTGTGTAGCACCAATAAAAAAACTATTTACCACACGACTTTATCAAATAAAAGTTTAAATACATTTGTATTTTTATTTAACTTAAACTCAAAGGTCTGATAATATCATGTATGTCTATTATGTGTCGTACATTTTGAAGTCTCTTTGAAGTTTTTATTTAAAGTTCTGCTACATAAACTAAAAGAGACATTTTTAAGCATATTTCATATATAGTTGATTGAGACTGATCTCAGAACTAATTTTAGGACAGTTATTGCTCACTGAGCAAAGCAACAAACTGCATTTTGCCAATTAAGCTGCCAACACCCAAAGCAAAACTTAAAGCATTACGTGAAAATCTTCAAAATCTTTAAACTAAAGTGAAGATTAAACTCTACCAAGTCTTACTCTTAACTTTAAAAAAGATTACTTTTATTGTCAACAATTCCCTCTCTTAAGTCAATCCCATGCAAAGCATGCTGGGAACTACAAATCTTCTAACCTGGGGTGCTTTTCCCAAAACCGTGGTTAGCCAACTACGGTTGCAAGTTGCGTTGTTACAAACATAGTTTGTGCATTATGCCATTTCCCAAATCCATCGTTCCAACGAACATTCGCAAACTGCGTCGCAAACTTGTGCACTTGCAACTACACCTCCAGAGCTGTAGTTAGAAACATAGTTCATGGCAGTGTTTTATTCCCACTTATCCCCCCTATGCCCTATTTATTTAGAACATTCTAACATTTAAACTTGGAATGATTAAAAATAAAAAAGCATTAAAGTCATCTCTCTTACTTTCAAAATATTTTTACAGTTCAGGTTTAGGAATCTTAATGTGTACAATTGAGCTCCCTTGGCAGTGCACTTTGAAAACATTGATGTCATTTAGAACACAGCCTCATGACAAAAGCTACAGGTGACCTATTATTTAAAAGCAGAATTTATGTTACGTCTCCAAAGCTTGTGAAAACAAAAACCATAGCATACGTTAATGTTTTTCATTTTTATTAGGTTATTTATGAAGTATCTGTACTGTATATGACATGGGCCTGTTGGTTAGAACATTTCTGCAGTGGTTTGCATGTGTCAAATTGTAAAAGTAGACTTTTCAAAAAATATAAAATATTTTATATACTTAAAAATAATAATAATAATAATAGTAAAAATAATCATAATCATCATCATCATCGTTAACATTATTAATAAAGTATTTTTTCATTTCCTAATAAATAATACATATAAAAAAATTAATAAATAGCCTAATTATTTATTTATTTATATTTTTATATATGATATTAGAATACGTGTCAGCTTTTGTAAATGATTTTATGTTTTAGAATAGAATATGGCATATTCTTAATACTATTTGTAAAGGAAACACAGGCACTATATGTGCCATTTACATATATTTCAATTAATATGGAAAACGAGTGCATGTTTTTACCAAAACTAATATTGGATTTTTTTAATGCATGTGCGTGTAAAACAATATAACTTGCACAAAGAAACTATGGAGTTCTTCTCTAAAGAAGTTACTCCACGACGTTTAGAGCATCATTATAGACGTTTTACGTTATAACTAAAGTGGTTCAAACGATGGATATGAGACAGAAACTACGGGTTTTGGGAAACACTCATCAGTACATCGTTCTTTTCCCAACTGATGCATCATACTATGATAGTTCAGCCGCGACTTACGTCATTGTTTTGGGAAGCGCACACCAGTTAGTTGGACCAACACAAATTCTTCATGTTTCCCAACACTGCTTAAGTGCTAAAACTTAATGCTTAAGTTAACTTAATGGTTTACAAATTTAAGTGAACTTAACATAAAACAAAGAAATTGGCCAAAGAAATGATGAGAATTGTGTTGTTTCAGCTCATTTTAAACAGGTAGTTTGAACAAGCAGCAGTAATATTTTTTGAGTGTAGGGCAAATGACATTTAAATGACCTATTTTGCTACCAATTCTGATTGTACATTACACACATCAATTCAGCTTTAGTGATACATTTTCAATTTAATTTTATCAACTTTTAAAGCATTAGAATTTGTATGTTATTTACATATCAAAACTTTGGTTAGAAATAACAGATGTAAATTCTATTGTTTATTTTCATTTTGCATATATGTCATGGAGAATGCAAATTTAAATAAAGAAATACATTGCCATGTTACATGTCGCATTGCAATTGTGCATATTATTTTTCAAAATTAATTTGGCTACTGATATGTTTCCATACTAAATATACAAGTTGAGCTAATGTCATTTCTTGAGCTTAGTTAAGAAGATTGTCTCCACAAATATACTTTGAACATGATAAATGTAGTTAATAAGCACTTAGTTTATTTAGATTTAGTCACTATTTTTTAATAATAAAGTTATTTTTAAATCAAGCCAACAATCAAAATGATTACTGTTACATAATAAACACCAATCCACCAAATATTAGATTAGATTAGATTAGATTAGATTCAACTTTATTGTCATCACACATGTACAAGCACAGGGAAACGAAATGCAGTTTAGGTCTAACCAGGAGTGCAATAGCAGCAAGTGCAGGATACAGGTATAAGTTATAAAGTGCAGTTATAGAAAAACTATGGTGATATTTACAAATGGATGTACTATCAACATTATATACAGGTTGTGTTAGCTATGAACAGAGATTTACAATAGATGGATAAATGTACAGGTTGCTATTAATAATCAGAAGTGTGCAGATAGATAAACATAATTACAAATGTATATGTACAGTGGGTGTGTGTACATAATTTACAAATGTACATGTGCAGTAGGTGTGTACAGTTCAAATAAATGAATCAGTGCAATGAATATGTTCAATTTTTAAATGTGCAAATGTTAAGTAGTGCAGTGATTATGAGGAGTCTGAGTTATGAGGAGAGTGGGGAGTGTATTAGGGGGGCAAAAAGTTAGTGGGGGGCAGAGTTCAAAAGGGAGACAGCTCTGGGTAAGAAGCTGTTCTTTAGTCTGCTGGTTATTGTCCGGGGGAGCCTGAAGCGCCTGCCAGAAGGCAGGAGAGAAAACAGTCTGTGAGCAGGGTGAGAGGGATCTTTAAGAATACTGCGTGCTCGGCGCAGACAGTGTTTCCTCTAGATGTCCTCTATGGCTGGTAGTGTGGTCCCTGTGATGCGTTGGGCAGTTTTCACCACCCGCTGCAGTGCCTTACGCTCCGTAACAGAGCAGCTTCCATACCAGACTGTGACAGTTCGTCAGGATGCTTTCTATTGTGCAGCGGTAGAAGTTCACCAAGACGGCTGATGACAGCTGGTTCTTCTTAAGTTGCCTCAAGAAAAATAGGCGCTGGTGAGCCTTCTTGACCAGGCTGGAGGTGTTGGTGGTCCAGGAAAGGTCCTTGGAGATGTGGGTCTCTAGGAACTTGAAGGATGAGACAGGCTCGATTATAACCTTTGTGTCAAGTTTGGGTCATATAAAATTAATTAACATGTCAATAGCAATTGATTGGTTCCAGGTTGGAGGAAAGTCCTTACCCCAGGTGGAGAAGTTCAAGTATTTTGGGGTTTTGTTCACAAGTGAGGGAAGGATGGAATGTGAGATTAACATGCAGATTGGTGCAGCGGCAGCACTAATGTGGTCAATGTACCAATCTGTTGCAGTGAAGAAGGCAAATCTCTCAATTTACTGGTCAATCTACGTTCTGACTCTCACCTATGGTCATGAGTTTTGGGTCATGACCGAAAGGACAAGATCTATGATACAAGCAATCAAAATGAGTTTCCTTCGCAGGGTGGCAGGGCGCACACCCTTATAGATAGGGTGAGGAGCTCTGTCACCCGGGAGGAGCTCGGAGAAGGAAACTTCGAGAGAAGTCAGCTGAGGTGGGTCAGGCATCTGTTTCGGATGCCTCCTAGATGTCACAAAGATATACACAGGAGACCCAAATGCAAGTGAATGCAAGATGATTTATTAAAGAGTCACAACTGGTATGATCTCACCAGATACAGTGTTGAGCAAGGGCGCTCACACCAGAAATACAACACGCTCAACATCGATAAAAGTTCATCCGAGAAATAGCGCCACATAGAAGTCTCTCACTAATATCTCATTAGATATCGAGGGAAGGGGAAGGTTAGCGCTAGGTAGCAACTCTCAAGGAAATTGACACGATTACCAGCGGTAAAGTTTATCAGAGTAGCGAATTGGGATGAAGTCCCTCACAGATAATGTTGTCAGGAAGTGTCTAGGGAGAGGGAAGTCTGGAAGACCCCACTACCAGGTCCCAGAAAAGCATGAAAATTAATGAATGAATCAATCAATCAATAGTAATAAAAAAAACTATTAAAGTAATATTTTGAAGAGAGAAAAATGAGCAAAAACTTAAAAAACAAACAATTTACTACTAATTAATGAAAACTTTATGATGTATCACAGTGCACAAAAATGTGACAACCATTCACCCATTGCAATATTGTCTTTCCCAGTATCTCTTTTTTTCTCTCCTTAAATATGAAACACATGGCTCTTAAATTAGATCCTATAGCCACCAGAAAGCCCATTATGAGAATATAAACATTAGCCATGCGAAAATGCATCTGGGGCTTTTACACAACACAAATACACACAGTTTATGGATGACCGAATGTCCATTTTCAACCTATGAAAGTGCAATTTTAGCTGGGAGAGAAGAAGAACTTATCAAAATGTCAGTGAAGATGTAGTTAGAGTTGTGGGAGGTGATATAGAAAATTGGGGAAAGAGCTCTGAGGGAATATAGGCCTAAACAAAGAAGAGGCAGATGATTGAGGGAAAACTCATGATCATTTACTGGTTGTGAAGATAAGCTACATTTTTTCTACTTTGCAGTCTTCTGGCAGATCACAAGCTGAGGAAAATGTGTGGGTTACTGCCAGTAGTCTACCAGTAGTCAACAATTGTTTACTCGTTGAAAAGCCATAATGTGTTTTAATCTCTTTTCAGTTTCTGAAACACAGATGTTAGGTTTATTTCATCTTTGGTTAGTTAGTTTATCTTTGGTTATTGGTTTATTTCTCTTTTTGTGTGTTGTAGGATGCCCCTCAGGCATTGTTGCTATTGGTTCAATACTGCTGAAAGTGTAAGAGAATCTAAAGTTGAAGGTGTTTTTGAGATGAGACAAAGCATCAAATATTAGTCAGATATGTATTATTATCTCTGTACTGGGATTTGCCAATCTGTGTTTGTTCCAGACAGACTGTCAGTGTGTTGATGGTGGGGATTTTTCAGTTACTATTTTTATGAGTGACTCATTTGAATCAGTCATCTGGCTGACCATATTTCTCTGAATGGTATGATATATAAATATATATATATATATATATATATATATAATGTACAGCTCTTTTTCAAATATTTACCAAGTGCTGTTTAATGGATAGAAGCTTTTGTTTCAATAATACATTTATAAACACATGAGTTTTAACAATTAATTTCTAATAACTAATACTTTGGTGGCACAGTGGCTCAGTAGTTAGCACTGTTGCCTCACAGCAAGAAGGTCGCTGGTTCAAGTTCCGGCAGGACCAGTTGGCATTTCTGTGTGGGGTTTGCATGTTCTCCCCATGTTGGTGTGGGTTTCCTATAGGTGCTCCGGTTTTCCCTACAGTCCAAAGACATGTGGTACAGGTGAATAGAATAAACTAAATTGGCTGTAGTGTATGTGTGTGAATGAGTATGTATGGGTGTTTCCCAGTGCTGGGTTACGGCTGGAAGGGCATCCACTGCGTAAAACATATGCTGGAATAGTTGGCAGTTCATTCTGCTGTGGCGACCCCTGATAAATAAGGCACTAAGCCGAAGGAAAATAAATGAATGAATAATACTTTTGTCTTTGCCATAATGACAGTACATATTTTATTAGTTATTGTGGAGAGGTAAGCATGATCGAACACCCAATGAGGGTGGAGAGCATGCTAGGAGCCCGGCGGCTAATCAGCAGACCAATCAGAAATAATAAATAAAACCTGTTTATTCTAGTGATTGGGCTGGAGAGACACCCTTCTTAAGGAGAGAAGGAGCAGCCGGGAGAGAGAGAGGAGAGCACACACACATCCACAGATACAGGTGTTGTGTGAGAAAATTAAAAATAAAACATTTACTGACCCTTTACCGCCAACCCTGTCTTCTTCTTTCCCTCCTACAAACGAACATTTTTACAGTTATTTTGCGAGATGCTAGTGTTGAGCTTAAAGTGAATACTGTTCACTATACTGTTGTTTTATTGATATAGAAATGCAAGATTGTCTACCATTGTTTAGACTATTTTTGTGTGACAGAAGACTACTGCTAACATTCAGCCATGAATAATTTGTAGTAAAGGTAAAATACGAAAGAGGACATGATTTTTAAAGCTGAAATAAAGGACTGTCCCAGGACAAAAAGAGAGGTTGTTGCCCTACATCAGTCATTTAACGATTCATTCAGAACACTGACTCAGGAACAAAATTATTCGTGATTCAGGAGTCATACAATTTTTCACATAACTAATTCAGTAATATAAATCAATGAAAGATCCAATTGCAGATCCTGATGTGGTTTTGTTTTAAACAAGGCAAAGCAGAAACAGACAATGTAAGCTGCAACAATGTGTCTCAGTTAGTTGATATTCAATAATAGCATCTTGCTTTACCATATTATTCATTTAAAATGACTGATAAACATACATTCATTCATTTATTTATTTTCCTTCTGCTTAGTCCCTTATTTATCAGGGGTCGCTACAGATGAATAAACCGGCAACTTATCCATCATATGTTTTACACAGCACATGTCCTTCCAGCTGCAACCCAGCACTGGGAAACACCCATACACACTCATTCCCCCACATACACTATGGATAATTTTGTTTATTCAATTCACCTATACCGCATGTCTTTGGACTGTGGGAGAAACCGAAGCACCTTAAGGAAACCCACGCAAACACGGGGAGAACATGCAAACTCCACACAGAAATGCCAACTGACCCAGCCGGGGCTCAAACCAGCAACCTTCTTGCTGTGAGGTGACAGCACTATCCACTGCGCCACCTTGTCGCCATTCGGCGCCATCATTCATTCATTCATTCATTTTCTTTTTGGCTTAGTCCCTTTATAATTCAGAGATCCCCACAGCGGAATGAACCGCCAACTTATCCAGCATATGTTTTTACGCAGCAGATGCACTTCCAGCTGCAACCCATCACTGGGAAACACCCATACACTTCCGCAGCCCAAACATGTACATATTATTCACAAAAATCAACTGGACAAGCAGTGCAATGATCTTTTCTTAAAACATTTTGTAATTGCCTTTGACTACTGGTCCTAAGGTAATTTTGGGGAAAGTATTACATCAGTTGCCCAAATATTTAAACATATTACCAAAACTAACATACTGACATTGACATAATTTGAATAAAAAGTTTCCTGTTGTTGAATTCATTTGAACCCAATTTTTAGTTTTAGTTATTTTGCTTGGAAAGTTCTATTTAGGAATGTGTAGCTGTCATAATTCAATGACATTAGTTCATACATTTTATTTTATGGGTTCAGGGCACAACAAAACACATTATAAAACATCCCAAAAAGTTTTGTGAACTACTGGAAGCTGAATCTGGAATAAAGAATGTTTGTTGGGTTACAAAGGAACGCTGAGGGAATTGTCCATGTTGGCAGGAGCTCTGGCCTGGGGAAAGAAGCTGTGCAGGTGTCGATGTGCCCTAGTTTTTAGGGAATAACTGTTCTCTGTTGTGAAGGGAGACGGTGAAAAAGCAACTGGCTATGGTGTTGACTATGATTTTCCACACCTTCTTTTTCGCCCTACTGTAGATGCTAATGTCTGTGAGTGAGAAGAGCTGGCAGCCAATTATTTCCTCTTAGAGTGCAGTGATTCGAAGGCAAACCAGACGAACAGAGAGGTTGAGAGGACAGATTCAATCACAGCTGGACCAGCAGCCCACATTTTTCTCAGACATGTTGTCTTGGAAAATAGCACATTTCCGACATGTCTAAAAAGAAACCTTTTAAGAAGATTTCAGACTTATCAGAGGGTCAAAGCGGCCTTGAACAAAATAAAATTGAAGGAAAACGCAAATTATATATACTTTCACACAAGGGTATTATATTAATTCCATGTTATTATAGAAATTTAAGATTAAGTACAACAAAAAGAGGACGTCTGTCTACTGCAGGGGTGTAAATTTGCACTTGACATTGGTGGGGACCTACAAATTAAACCCTTTCTGCATGTCTAGGTTAATGTTGGCAGCACAGTTTTTTAAAGTGAATTTGAATTTTAACTATTTGGGACATTTCAATAGTCGGTGGATATAGGTGGGAACACTTTCCCTCCATCCATGCAATTCTATGCCTCTGGTATATTCACAGACAGGTAATGTGTGTTAGTTCTGGGATAGAAACCCTACCTAACCCTATAGCTATACTAATCCCCTTATCCTTTGTACAGCCCAGGCTCATTAGAAACATGCCTCAACCTTAATTTTTCACAAAATAAAAAATTTGTTATTCCAAGTAATCCTCCTTTTGTTGCATGTTTCAGATGACAAATCCAGTAGGAGGTGCTGTATACATTTTTGCGCATATAAAACGCATTACTGTATGTTTTGTTATACACATCCCTCTCCATACATGTCAATGTAAAGGCAGGACTTGTAGTATAGATCACTCAGTGAACCTAAACTCCTCCCTAAACCAACCAATAATGTTGCAAACCTAAAAGAAAAGCAAACCTAATCAAAAGCAAACATAAAAGAAAAGTGCACTGCAACTAAAGATTTACCTTGATTTTACATCGCTTTTGTCTCTTTTTTTTGGAATTGTGCTTTACTGGACTTGAATGTGAGTACTGTACTTCAAAAGTATAACACTGTACAGGGTGAGGTTCTGAGCAAACTGACCAGAAATGTTGTTTTGTGGTATTAATTTGGTGTTTGGTGCAAAGAGCTGCACACATTTTATTCTTTACAAATGTTAATGTCCCTGTAAATATGATTAGTGTGAAAAGGAGGAAAAAAGTTGTTCATTTTACCTAGGAACTGCAGTCAAATGTATGTTGAAGTTCATTTTGCAGTTTGACTAAAAATATAGGCTGAAGCAGAAATTTCCAATGAGTCCGTGTTGCTTTTAGGTGCAGGAAACAATCCTTAGGTGTTAGTACTTATTGGCATTTACATTAGTGCTTTAGATCTGTCAGCTGTAAAAGTCCATGATTTGAATCTACCACATCTCACTGGTGATGGTGAAGGTCTTTAAGTGTAGTGAGCTCACTGTCAGGTTCAAGAAGCTAGTTTGAGATGAATTGAGCTATGGACATGGTGTGTTATTATTTTGCTGGAAGTGGCCAGCAAAGGACTGGCAGAATGTGATCATAAAAGTATGGACGTGGTTAGCAAAAATGCACAGGAAAGCTTTTGTCTGAATTACTGATACAGAGCAGGGTGAATCCTTTCCTTACATGACAAATTCTGACCTTGCTATCTAAATTTGGCAGCAGATATAAAGACCCATCAGACCAGGCAAGCTTTTTCTATTTTATTTTCAGTGTTAGTGAGCCTGTGCAAATTGATTGACAGGAATGTCATCGGTTTGTTCTTCTTCTGCTGCTGTAGCTCATCTGATACAGGTTTGAACATATCAGGTTTGATATGTTGTTTGTTCTGAGATTTGGGTTTTTCTGCAGCCCTCAGTTGTAATGAGCAGTTATTTGAGTTACTGCCGAACCAGTTCGTCCATTTTTCTCTGATATTTCCTCCCTATTTCCAATAATATTTTTTCTTCTAGAGAAAGTCTTATTTATTTTATTTTGGCTAGAATAAAAGCAGTTTTTCATTTATTTAAAAAAAAAACTTTTAAGGTCAATATCATTAGCCACCTTAAGCAATATTTTTTTCAATTGTTTACAGAACAAACCATCATTATACAACGATGACTTACCTAATTAACCCAGTTAAGCCTTTAAATTGAACTTTATAATCATCATCAGTCATTAGAAATGAGTTATTAAATCTATTATATTTAGAAATTTGTTGGGGAAAAACTTTCTGTTAAAATATAAAGCGGGTGCTAATAATTCAGGAGGGCTAATAATTCTGACTTCTACTGTACTAAAGTCCTTTATTTGCTTATTCTAACAATAGTGTAATAGTTATAGTGTTTCTAACAATCTTTGTTTACAAAAAAATATTTAGGTTTAATTTCCATGTGCAAAAGAACCCAGTTGGTTCACTGTCAATGTTAGACATATCATTAAATGTTGTAAGGCTAAGAAAATGACTGGACATGACACAATTTTAAAGATAAATATTTCCCTCAAAGGTCTTTAGGTATGTCTGTGGGAATAGCCTAAAATATATGGTATGTCAAACAGATTTTTATTTAATGCAAAAATCATCAGAAAATAAAGATCATGCTCCATAAAAGTATTTTGTAAATGTCCTACTGTTATTATAACAAAACTTAATTTTTGAGTACTAATGTGCATTGCTGAGAGCTTAATTAGTTAATTTATTTTTTATTTTTACAGGGGATTGTCTCAATATTCTGATCTGTACCCTCATATTACAGATTTTAAATAGTTGTATCTCAACAAAATATTGTCCTAACAAACCATACACCACTGGAAAGCTTAATTATACAGCTTTTGTGTGATGTATAAATCTCTTTCCAAAAATTGACCCTTGTGACAAGTTGTATGGTCCAGGGTCACACATTTATTCTACAAGGCTAAACCATTTTAGAAAATGCGCACAAGACTAAATTGCACCATTAAAGTGAAAAAATGAAATTCACCCTTGACTTGTTTTTTTCTGTTAAGCACAAAAAAAAGGTATTTTGAAGAATGCCAAAAACCTGTAACCTTCAAATAAATAACCCTTGTTAATGGTTAAGTGTTTACAACATTATTTAAAATATCTTCTTTTGTGTTCAACAAAACAAAACAAAACAAAAAACTCAAAATGGTTTGGAATAAGTCAAAGGTAGATAAAAAATAGCAATTTATTTCATTTTTGGGTGAACTATCCCTTTTAATACATACAAGTAACCAGGAGGAACATTTCTTAAGAGGGTCAACAGCTCCCTCTAGTGTTCAAGAAGCATAATACAAGACAGTATTAGTTCATCACTTCTAAGAAAAATCATTTAAAACATGATCACAGTTGTCTGTTTGATGTCATAAAATTACAGATGATGTGAAGAGATACTTCGCACTGACCTTTTGCGATTAATGTCAAAGTAATGGATGACGCATTTCTCACAAAAGGGACACTATTTGCAATGAAATGTAAAAAGCTGCATGATGTCCTCTGAGTCATATCATTATCTGAGATCACTGAAGCTTCATTATGTGAAGAGCGTAACAGAAAAGCTTTCCTCTGAAGTACAGACCCACTCTGACCTTCTGCAAGCCACAACTGTTGACGTGAAGCACAGTATTTTTGAAAGAGCTGAAACTGATTTGTCAAGTTTTTGCTCAAGGCAAAGTTCATTACAGTGAACATGATGTGAAAGCCGAAAAACAGATGTAGGATAATAAGGACATTGTACTTTAAGTATACTATTTAATGGTCTTTATATTCATTTCTTTTAGATTTATATAAAAAAGGTTATGTACTTTAGTTTTGATTCTTTTTTATGCATGCTGGGCAAAATATGTTTTTTTCTAAATGTTCATTATTTAATCTAATGAAGCTGGTTTCAGTAGTTTGTAATTGGAACACCATCTAGATCTTATATGTTATAAATGTTTATAGCAATAGACTCGATTTTTATATTTATGCACAGCAAAATCGACAGTGTTAATTCAACTCTGAGAGAATTAATTATAACACTTTACCAGTGTGTATATATATAATGCACTGGACAGAGTTAAATTAACATTTTCAAAAGTGTTAACAATATACACTGGCTCAAGAGTTAAATATTTTTCTCTTGTTTAATCAGTAATTATTAACATATTTTATAAATTAAACATTTAAACTAAGTCAAGAAATATATTTACACAAGTTTATTTACACTTACCTTTTGAACTTCTCCAGTTAATAATTGTTTCCCACAATCTATAGGTTAAAACACACGGTTTGGTTCGTCACTCCTCGTGGTGACTGAAATAAGATAATGTCTACAAGAAAAGTTTTAGCTGACTGAAGCGCGCACCACGTAAAATTTTCCGGATGTATATACAGTTGAAGTCAGAATTATTAGCCCCCTGAATTATTAGTCCCCCTGTTTATTTTTTCCCTAATTTCTGTTTAACTGAGAGAAGATTTTTTCAGCACATTTCTAAACATAATAGTTTTAATAAAGTGAAAATGTACGCTTCTGGTAGATTGTCTCTTATATATTCAGATAGACACTGCCAATTTGAAGATTTAAGAAATTAAAGATTTACTAAATCCGTCGATAGAAGACATTTATAATGATAACAACAATTTCTATTAATTCAAATAAATGTTGTTTATTGCTTTCCATAAATTAAAGAATACTGAACATTATACCAGTTAATGCAAAAAATACCACACAGCACATTTGTTTTTATACACTGATGATAAAGCCCATCAGATTACCATTCAGACGTGTCATGTGGCTCAAAGACTGATGTAATAATCCTGAAAATTCAGTTTTGACAATGCAAGGTGGTTCAGGTGGTTTGAAAGACCAACCCCTCACTGACAAATTTCCAAAATGTGTCCCACATGAACTCATTTGTCTTATTTTGCCTGCTATGCCATCATAGATTGTGAAAATAATCCAACGAAAAAGGATTTAAGATCAAGTGGAATCCTTGGCTGTTGCTTCGGTGTGACTTCTGCAAATCAGTTTTGATCAAAGCAAACAATTATTTTAAGGGGTCAAACATCCAGCCGTTCAAGAAAACATACAATCTGATGTAAGAGAAGTCAAATTTCACTAATGTATTTTTTTAAACAAAAAATGACCAATAAAAAGGTGTGAAGTACCAAAAGTGGCCCATATTAAAATGAATTTAAAAACTATTTTGGCTACAGCTCTACATTATTAATATTATTATTATTATTATTATTATTATTATTATTATCATGTTTTAATTAGTTTTTATGTAAAGGGCCAAATTCTGACTGAGGAAAGTTGAATGCGCTGGCCAGGTTGTTATTTGCCTAACAAATGACAATAGGCCACAGATTTTAATTTAAAACTTTACAGATTCCTATTTTTTCCTAATGATGTAATATGATACATTTGTATTTTACAAATAAGTATTTATTCATGTTTATTTGTTCTAAATGTTTAGGAAATGTTTTTGGTGCATCAAAACATATGGTTAGGATGACCATCCGAAGGTAATCCTGCAAAACAAGGTGCTTAAAATGTCAATAAAATGCAGTATTTAAATCTCATAAATAAATAGAAAATGAAGCGAATAACCCCAAAAAGGTCCACTTTTTGGGAAAAAAAGAACCACCACTTTCACCAGGCTGGCTACAGACCTGATACCACAACAACAAATCCAATCACATATCTCCATCTACTGTATATAACAAATGTTAGATAGAAACAGATGAATGGAAGCCATTTTTGTAGTTGGAAGTTATAATTTACTATTGTTCTTGTTATGGAGCCAAAATATCTTTGTCACAATAACTGTGTAAGCGCTTGACCCTACAAAAACATTTTCTTGAAGAAGTTGGCCATTTTCAGCTCAGACAGAAAACACCCTGAGACAGCACATATACATTTTTGTTCAAATATATGGGATCAGCAAGATTTTCTAGTGTTTGAAATAAGTCTTAGTCTAGCCAAGGCTGTATTCATTTGATTTACATATTGTGTAATATAGTATTATTAAAACTACAACACATAAGACTGTATTATACATTATACAACTATATATAATAAAATGTCAGGTATCCTGATAAAGTTGCATTTTCAGCCATTACTCCAGTCACTCCAATTATTGGCGAAATCCTTTTAATTTTCAGGAATACTTAAATAGATAGAAGAAATATTGATGTAGACTTGAAGAAACTAATTATTTTGCACAAAACAATAACCTTCATATACTTAATGTTGTTGATTGCACAGAATGGAATGTAATTTATTACTCTTCGTATTTGATATCAGTATTGTGCAAAATAATCAATTTGATGAGACAATCAAGTTGTTCATGTTCAGACACTGACAGCATCAGTGTTTGAGAGAATCAAGCTATTACCTAAAATGTGTACTACAAGACAGACAATCTGATGTGTTTCATGGCACATAAGTACTATTTTAAAGGTGTTTGTTAATTAGTGTTAACAAAAGAAAAAAGAAGAATAGTTACTGTTACATTTGATTGATATTGTAGGTTTCAATGCAGTCTTTTTTCTTCATGTTCAGACACTGACAGCATCATGACATTGTTTAAGATAATCAAGTTATTACGTACAATGTGTAATCAACAACTATAAGTTTATTGATCCTATACATGGTAATCAAAATGCATTACATGTCTATGTGATCATATCACTTTAAATAATACTGTAGGCCATTCCGTTTCTAGCACAAAACAAATCAATTTCAGCTAAATATGTTATGAGCCCTTTATTTTGTTGCATTTATTTTTACTCTTAAAAGCTGTAGGCCCCTGACTATCTCCAGACTATGATTTGAGCTGGCATATATATTAATGTTCTATTAAGAAAATAAAAAATATGCACCCTAAAAATACTAGTACAATTATTTTGGGTGAGCCATTCCTTTAATCAGAAGTAGGCCGAATCCGACCACTGTTCAAAAGGTGAAAAATAAAATTGGATTTTATGAAATTTTTTTTATTATTTCTAAAATAATTACAATTCCTTAATTAATGAAAGTTATGTTGCACCTAACAGTTTGCATAGGTGTCTCTTTTTTTGATGAAATCAGTTATTTAAATATTTGCTATGCAATCCAGAGACCTTTGATATTGGACTGTTATTAGGACATGGAACTACACAGAGATTTCTATTAGAAAGAGGAATTTTATTAAGGCAAATAAGCTAGATGGAATCCAAATTGCTGGTCGAAATATTTTAATTAGTCAGTTAGCAGATGATACAGCTTTTTTTTAAAAGACCTAAACCAGGCTCATCTGGCTATCAATTCTATTCAGTTGTTTTCTAAAGCGTCAGGATTGCACCTTAATCTCAAAAAATGTGAAATATTAGCTTTAAAAAATTCTTCCCTATTATCTGTAGAAGGTATAGCAGTTAAAGATGCTGTTAACTATTTAGGTGTTGTCATTTCAAAAAATGAACAAGATAGAGTTTCCTTAAACTTTAACCCTGTTTTTGAAAGGATAAAATGTAAATTCAATTTTTGGTTATTAAGGGATTTGTCCTTAAGGGGCAGAGTTCTTCTTTCAAAAGCAGAAGGAATTTCTAGATTAACCTATTTTGCTTCAACTATATATCTAGATAATAAAACAGTGAAGTCTATTGATACAATTTTATTTAATTTCTTATGGAAGAATCGTGTTCACTACATCCGTAAATCTGTTGTTTTAAATTACCTTAAAAATGGGGGTCTTGATTTTTTGGATTTCTCTTCTCTAAATAATACTCTTAAAATTAATTGCTTAAAATTTAGTTTGAATAAACCTTCTCTCTGGAATTTTGTTCCCAATTAAATTTTTGACCAACTTGGAGGTCTTTCCTTTCTATTATTATGCGATTATAAGATTGAAAAATTACCAGTAAAGCTTTCTGCTTTTCATGCTCAAGGCTTGTTGGCGTGGAAACTGATCTACAAGCACAACTTTTCACCACAACGTTATTTTATCTGGAACAATAGATGTATCTTGTATAAACGCAAGAGTATCTTTTTGGAGAGGTGGTTTGAAAAGGGTATTGTTTTAGTTTGTCAATTGTTTAACACTCAGGGGTATCTTATGACATATGATGAGTTTCTTGTACATTTTAACTTTCCTGTAACTCCCAAAGATTTTTCTCTTGTTTTCTCTGCAATTAATTCTAATATTATTTCCTTATTTATAGGTGATACTTTGATTCATGTGCCCATAATCAGTCTAGTTGATACAATGTGTGGTAAAATTTGTTTCTCACAATCTTAAAATAACAAATCTATTCGCTCAGTTTTTTTAAACCAAGTTGTCTCCAAACCTAGCTCTATTACTTACTGGAATAATTTTGTAAGAATTCCTAAATGGGAAAGTATTTGGTCATTACCTCACAAATATTTGGTTACACATAAGATAAAAGAAATATCTTTTAAACTAATTCATAAATTCTACCCGGTTAAACATTTCCTCAGTAAATTTAAAAAGGATATTAATATAAATTGCTCTTTTTGTTCTTCACATTTGGAAACTGTACCCCACATCTTTTGGCACTGTGGTAATGTTAAAAAGCTTTGGTATGATGCTTCGGTTTAAAAAAAAAAAAAAAAAGGTACTCTTCAATTTTAAGTTGCATTTTGAAAACGTAATTTTTGGATATTTTAATTATGATAACTTGAATAACAAAGTTTTTGTTATTAACCTATTTATTCTGTTAATTAAGTTTCATATTCATAAGTGTAAATTTTCCAACAAAAAACCCTGTTTTACTGTATTTTATAGGGAACTGAAAAATTACTTTTGTACTATTCAGCATAGTACTAATCGAAAGGCCATTAAAACGGTCCAACTGTGCTCTAGTTTCAAAATTTTAGATTAATGTAAAGGTCCTGCTTGTTTGTAATTGTAAGAATTGTAATTTATTATTTATACACTTGTTTTTTGTTTGTTTTATATAATTTTTGTGCTGTTGTTATTGTTTACTTTCTATAACCCTGGCATAGTTTTGTGTACTATATTGTCATGTATCTGTTGTTTAAAGCATAATAAAAAAAAGTAAAAAAAAAAAAAAAAAAAAAAAAGACCGGCTGCAATAGCAAACGTGTTGTGTTTTGCGGTAGGATGCCAAATTTGAAAACTTCACTTTTACCATACACCACACTGCTTTAATCCCAACTGCAGACGTTTTTGGCTAAAAGGGAGCTGAATGAAGTGATGACCTAATTATAAATGCTCGACTCTGCAATGTTCATGTTATATCAGGTAAGTTGGCAATGCATCATACACATTACTCGTTTTTGATTGCAGCAATGATTTCGGCAAAACATTTACATATGGTTAATTAAACTGCGGACACGGAATGCTAGGAATGAAACGTGAAAGTGTAAGTTATTAAAGTTGGTTTTATATTCAGACATTCATTCAGTGACAACTTGTGACACACTCTCTATATTGTTTACCACGGCACTTTTGAGTATTCGCTCTGAAATAACCTGCAAGTGTGACTTGAAAACAACATTAACACTTTATTTGACTGTGAACAATGTTGTACTTTGATAGTCATTGGCTGCTAATATGATTTCGCTATTTAGAGTTTGCAAATAATACTTTTATGAAATTATATTATTAAGGAGAAAGTCTGAATGTGCGAATATAAAATCAACTTTACCTTTATGTGTGAGTTCACACATCCTGGGCCTGCCGTTCAGGTGTAGTTCGCTATCAGAATGCAGTTTTGCTGTTGATGATCACCCAGGCCTTGTATAACGTTAGCTCCATCTTTTTTTCCTTGTCTTTGGCTCGGCAGAACCTGTTTTTAGCACTACATAGTTTTGAATCTGGTAATCAGGGGACATTATTTCTATTGTAGGCCTTTAACTTCTCTCTTGTAAAATCCCTTTGAGCTTCAATGAGATATGTATATTTATGTATATTTCAGGCTGGATGCTTGGTCATTTCGTCTCATTCAATATCCATTGGGAGGGTGCTATCGCAAATGGACCTGTCAGATGAACGCCGCTCACTTTAACGTTAATTTTGCCGAATCACTGTGTTTATCACTGGGTGACAAGCTGTTATAATACGCTGAAAGCATTATGTAAATAATATATATAATATGTAATCAATATATCTTATTTCTAAGACAACAACAAACTCTGTACCGCATCGAATGTCATTCCCTCACTGTAAATGAATCCTGAATGTTTACAAACATGGTAATTGTCTTTGGACTGTGGGGGAAACCGGAGCACCCGGAGGAAACCCATGCGAACACGGGGAGAACATGCAATCTACACAAAGAAATGCAAACTGACCCAGTCAGGACTCGAACCAGCGACCTTCTTGGCAGGGACGCTGCTGGCCAAAAGGGTGCCTTATGCAAAATTTTACTGTGGTGTAAAAACATCAAAAAAACATCATTAAATGTTTAGGACCATTTCAATTATTTTAACTATGCATGTCTTTAACTTGTACTTACTGATAATAATGTTAGTAATATGACAAATCTTTTTAAAATCTCAAGACTGAGAATAAACTATTAAAAGCACTGTTGATCAGGCATTCAACGCACACGACCCATTGGGGTCCTAAGCGGACTCGATTGCAGGGGGGACCCGATTTCTCACCTTTTTTTTTTTTTTTTGCAAAAAAACAGTTGACACGTTTGTAGCAATATTTGTTTACAATCCAAATTATGTTTTACATTGTCAATGAAAAAAGATACAAGGGAGAGAAAGAAGAATTAAAAAATAAAAAATAAGGAACATGAAATAAGCTTGAGGGTAAGACATTTAGGAATCAATTGAAGTACATAAATTAAAGTCATTACAAAATAAAATAGTTCTGTTTGCTTTCTTATTTTTACATAATGAAATTAAATGTAAATAATGATTAAATTCTTGCAAAAAAATTGGAAAATTGGAAAAAATTTAAAAAATTTAGGAAAATATAGTTTGGTATTAATAAATTTACATTTGTGGATATGGAATTTACAAAGAAAATAAATTAAATTTATAACAAAGCAAGCATTTTTCTTAGTAGAGGCAGAATCATGATAACCAAAAATTATTTCTTTAAAAGTAACAGAAACCTCTTGCTGTATGTTATCATTAGTAAATGAACCAATAAGTTTCCAAAATTGTACAGTATAATTACAATCCCAAAACAAATGAAAAAGAGTTTCAGTGTAAAATTGACAGAATAAACATTTTACATCAGTCTTAGAATGAAATTTTTTCAAAAATTGTTTAATAGGATAGAATTTGTTAATTAATTTAAAAGATACTTCTTTGACCTTGTTGGTGAGAAAATATTTTTGTTGCAAAGACCAAATTTTATCCCACTTCAAATCTATAAATATATTATTCCAATAAGAGATTACAGGGGACAATGTAACAACATTTTCAATAAAAAAAGATCTAATATTGTAATTCCTATCTTTTTTTATTAGAAAAACAAATTTTACCAATAAACGTCTCTGTCGGATAAGAAAGGTAAGTTTTTTTAGGAGGGAGATGATTGCTATTTTTAAAGAGCATAGTAATTCCTGAAGTTATAGCTCCCATAACAATGGCAACATTTTTTGGACTTACTGGTATGTTATATGCAGAAATAAATTCAAAGTAATTCATTAAAAAACATTTGTTGTTAAATAACTGACTAACTAAAATCAAACCGTTGTTAAACCATTCACTGAAAAACAGAGATTTATTTTTATATAAAATATTTTGGTTATTCCAAATAGAAAATGAGTGTGGAGTAAAATTGTGTTTATAGATTAAAGTCCAGGCCAGAAGTACTTGTTGATGGAAATTTAAAAGTTTAACAGGAAATTTGGTTATATTATAATTACACATCAATAAAAACTTAATGTCCCCAACAAAAGAAAATAAAAATATTCCAAATTGAATCTTCCTTATTTAGATACTGGTTAAGCCAATTTATTTTGAAAGTATAATTTGAAGAACAGAAATCAATACAGTTAAGACCTCCTTTATTATACGAATTTATTATAACAGTCTTCTTCATAAAGTGGCATTTATTTTTCCATACAAAGTCTGTTAAAGTTTTGTCAACTAGTTTACATGTAGGCTTATCTGTATAGAGATTGAGCTGCATACGAGAGACGAGACAGACCCTCCGCTTTGGTGAGCAAAATTCTTCCTTTAATAGACAGATCTCTTTGAAGCCAACTGTTCAATTTTCTTTTAGTTTTTGCAATGATTGGACTAAAGTTATCCTCACATCTGTTTTTATCGTTAGTTATATTTATGCCAAGGTAAGACACTGAGTTTTTAACAGCTATTCCACAAATTGAGGAAACAACAATTTTTTATGGGAAGTAATTTACATTTATTTAAATTAAGATTTAAACCATTGGAAAATGTTTGTAGAGTATTTAATGCAGCCGCCACTTGAGATGAATCTTTTAAAAACAATGTTGTGTCATCTGCTAGTTGACTTATAATCAAATCTGTACTACCAATAGTAATTTCTTTTAAGTTACTTCTTTTAATATGTAAATTAAGAAACTGCACTGCAATTAAAAATAAATAAGGCGATACTGGGCATCCCTGCCTCACTCCACAATGTAAAAAGAATCTTGGGGAGGTACCATTGCTTAATAGAGCTATTTGCATTTTTATATAACATTTTAATCATTTTACAAAAAGTACCACCAAACCCAATTTCTTTAAGGGCTTGAAATAAAAAAAACATGTTCTAAAGTGTCAAAGGCTTTATAATAGTCCAAAAAAAATATTAAACTGTCTCCATCAATCATATCAGAATAGTCTAGGATATCTAAAATTAATCTTATGTTATTAGATATATGCCTATTTTGCATAAAACCGATCTGAGTTCATCGATAATGGAAGGTAGGATGACTTTTAATCTTTTAGCTAAAACTATAGCAATTATTTTATAGTCGTTGTTTAACAAAGTTATTGGACGCCAATTATCTAATAAATTTTGATTTTTATTTGGTTTGGGGATTAGCATAATCAAACCTTGGCATAAAGTAGGTGGAAGAAAAGAGTTATTTGTACTTTCCTTATAAACACTTAACAAGAAGGTAGCAATATTTTTACTGAACATATGGTAAAATTCTGAAATAAAACCATCAGTGCCAGGAGATTTATTCAGTTTTAGTGATTTAATTGCTGCTTCAACTTCTGTTAAAGTAATTGGAGACTCGCAAAAAGCCTGATCAACATTCTCCAATTTTTTATGTAAGATAATGATTCAAAAAAATCTAAAGCATTTTTTCCATTAAATTTAGAGGTGTACAAGTCACTATAAAACTTGGCACAAAAATTAGCTATAATCTTCTGGTCTTCACAAATCAATTGATTAATTACAAGTTTTTCAATTAGATTTTTTTGCTGTTGTTGCTTTTCCAATCTAAAAAAATAAGAAGAATTTTGCTCACCTTCTTCCAACCATCTTTTCCGTGATCTAATAAATGCACCCTCTGCTTTTTTCTGATAAATTTCATCTAATTTTTTTTGATAATGGGTAAATTCAACCTTTTCACTATCAGACAAAATGGTTTCTGGTAGAAAGTCTGAAATTTTGCATATTATAATACTTTCATTTTCTTTTCTTTTTTTCGCTAATTTACTGCTAAACGTTCTTAAAAACTTTCCAATTTCATATTTTGCTAACTCCCAATTCTTTCCAAATATATTTTCCTCGTTTGCTTTTTTCCAGTACTTGCAAATTATAAATTAGATTTTTTTCATTTACTTCTTTGTGGTTAAGCAATGAAGAATTCATTTTCCAGTAGGAATGGATTCTACATAAGTTAGCAGTATCTGAAAAAGGAATAGATATTGAGATGCATTTGTGATCAGAGAGGGGTGATGGAATGATGTCTGAATTAGCATTATTTAAATCTCTTGAGATAAGCCACAAATCTATACGGGATTGTTTGGAAAGAGAATTATTTCCCCATGTAAAACATTTTTGCAAAGGATGAGTGTCTCTCCAATTGTCAACTAAAGAGAATCGTTCTATGAAAGTTTTTAAATAAAGATTTGAGTTATCCGGTGCTTTTGGAGGCCATCTATCTAACATATTATCCAATGCTACATTAAAATCTCCACCAAGGATTAAAGAGGCATTTGGGTATTTTGCTAGTAATTTCAAAATGTGTTGTTCTATTAGATCAAGAAGTTTTTCATTCTCTTTTTGTCTATTAAACCCATAAATATTAACAGTGATAAACATTGACTTGGATTTTTCAATTACTAGACAAATATAACAGCCATTTGAGTCACATTCAGAACAGATAATTTTACCATTAAATTGATTTCTAAGAATGCAAACACCCGCTGATTTGCTTGTACCATGAGCCATCCATAAATCTAAACCCCACTGAGATCTCCAAAAATTAAAGTCCTCTTTTGTAGAATGACATTCTTGCAAGAAACAAAGGTCAGTTTTAAACTTTTTCATATACAAAAAAATTGCTTTTCTTTTTATAATATTTCTTAACCCTCCTGTATTAAATGAAATTATAGAAAGAGACAAAGAAGAAATAACCTCACTAGAATAGCAGGTCACAAAGGAGGATTCGCAGAACATTTAGAACGATGAGAACTGCAAACTCTATATAACTATTGTAAATCAAGGTGCATAAATTTACACCAAAGAATCACATTTTCTAGATATAAACAAACAACCTTCTGTTTTGTAAATCAGGAGTTAGTCAATTGAACATTTTTACTATAGCCCATACATTTTTTATAGATTATATTCAGTGATAGTTTTTTCAGGTGTGTTAATAAAGAGTAAAAAATATAAAAATAAAATTGTAAAGATAAGTTCAAAATTGAGGCCTTTGTTGTAATTTTCCTTCTGCTATAAGCTAATAAGTGTGAAAAAATAAATAAAAAATTGTTAAATAAAATATTAAATCAAATAGAATTGTCCTGAAAAGGCCATAAATTTCACAGACAAGTTTTTTTTTTTTTTTAGCAACTTAATATAATAAGCATCACACACCTTCCCTTATAAAGTCTCAAACTGGAGGGAATATTTCGTTTCCCTCTACGAAAGCCCTACCTCCGATAAAGCAGGCTCGTTTATTATCTTTTCTTGCTCTCTCCACTGCTGGCCATAGTTTGTTTCTTCTTTCTTTATCTGCTAGGGACAAGTCTTCTGAAATTTTGATGTTGTTTTCACGCAGAAAGGCAGAGTCCTTTGCTGCACGCCAAACAGCATCGCGATAGAAACGGGAAGCAAACTGTAGAATGATTCCTCTGTTCTTGTTTGGTTGCTTGCGACCTAATCGGTGTACAGTGTCGACGGCGCTGTAGAGTCAGTCCTTGTCCTCTGGTAAGAGATGCTGACAAACTATAATCCTTTCACGAACATCCTCTCTCTCATTTTCCGGAATGCCGTAGATTCTTAGATTCCACCGTCGCGAGTAATTTTCTAACTGTGACAGCCTTCGGTCGTGTCCCATGTCAGTTTCTTCTACTTTACTCAGTGTGGATTCCATCACTCCGTACTTGTTTTTCAGATGGTTAATCTCAGCACTCACGAACTCGGTAGCTTCTTTCACACTTGTAATTTGCTTTGTATTTTCATTAATTACCTCCTTCATGGAGGTAATCGCTCTTGTGTTTTCTCCGATCACATTTTCTAAAGCATCAGACCGGGTGTTTATCAATTGAGAAAGAGCACCGAGTTGAGAGACATCCGAACTTTCAGTTTTCCGTTGTTTTGCAGCAGGTGATTTGCATGGTTTCTGGAAGTGCGGGAAATTCCTCCTCACACATCGTAAATTCGTCAAAGTCCACACTTAATTTGAAATAATTGTGTAGTTTTTCCGTTTCACATGAGGCACCCATCGTTTCAGTGAAGTTACTGCTAACATTAGCAGAGTTAGCTGTCCCCATAGATACGTTTTTGTTCTTCCTTTTCTTCGATTTACCCATCTTATCACGGACACAAGATAGTCCTGTAGTAGTTTATATACTATACTCTTTTTGCATAGAGTAAATAGCTTTTAAATAACACTACTAGCCGCTTACAGAGCACATCGATTTGCTTGTTATTAAAGCGCCATCTTGGCCGCAGACCCCGATTTCTCACCACACCTGTCCACGCCTCGTGCACGCGTCTATGCGCGTACAATAAAACAAATTACGTCACATCCCTTGTCAAAAAATCCTATTGGAATTTCAGTTTATCCTTTAGGATCCTATAGGATCTTAATGGATTTTGAAATTCTAATGGACATTCAGAAATTTTTTTATTGGATTTTCACTTTGTACTATAGGATTGTAAAATCCTTTTGGGCATTATGACTTAATTTATTGGAATTTCCACTTTTGTCTTTAGGATCTGATTTTGATTTTTTTTTTAGAATTATTAGACTGCGATTAGATTGTGTTTTTTTTATGGAATTTCACTTTTTTTCTATAGAATATTTTTGATTCGGTCAATTAATTATTTTTTAGATCACTATAGTATAGGATGTTTTTTTTTCAAAGACCCATGAGTTTTCTTGAAGTATAATGATTATAATATTAACATATAAATATTACAATATAATAAACATTTCAGTAA
This sequence comes from Danio tinwini, assembly GCA_903798205.1. NCBI lineage: Eukaryota > Metazoa > Chordata > Actinopteri > Cypriniformes > Danionidae > Danio > Danio tinwini. The sequence continues at coordinate 7,118,754 of CAIGQZ010032266.1, read as the reverse complement.
ACATTATATATTGCATTATAAACATATTAAATTCAAATACTGCCACCTGGCGATATAATACCTCAGTTTACAGGAAGAAAATAATAGGTGCGTTCGACTTCATGCAGCGCTGCGCAGGTCGATCGAAATCTGTCTTAAAGCGGTGCATGCCGGTTTGAAATTTTGTCCGGATTGATGCTACGCGGACGTCATGTGACTGTCACATGTGGCATCAAAGTACCGCACAGCGCTCCGAGATCAGACGACTGACTCCACAGCATCTGAAGAGGGCCTGCTGGAGCTAAGATGACGACTCCAATATAACATGATTGGCCAAGGTCACCGCATGACAACAACCACGTGTGTTTTGCGTTTATTATTGGACAAATTCCGTCTCATAAATTTCAAAACAAACAATTAACTTTTCATACCATCTCTATCTTGTACACATGATGCTTATTAAAAGACTACAAATATTTTACTGCAGTATCATCTTTTGATAAATAATTTGTTTATAAAGACTAGATTGTTTGCACAGGTTTATTCTGCCTTTTTCATACAGACTATTGTATTCAGCTACATCAACGATTTAAATTATATATTTTAGTAAATAACCTAAATATTAACTCAAATAACTCTTACAGGCTTGTAATAAAATAATTATCATAATTGATCCTGACGATTTCTTAGCAAATTAAGTTATATAAAAAGTTATATAAAAATATGTAATATAAAAATATATGATTCTAAAATATTTTATTTCCTGTCAAGCTATTTATGCAGAAATGTACATTGATGTACCTTCTCTTTATGGGAAATGTCTACTTAAAGTGTAGCTCATTTATTTTGGTGATTTTGTTCAATCTTTTTGGATTAAAGTGCTTTTTTAAAAATGCTTTCATTATCCGAAATCCTATTCGTGGGTATTTATTTCCTTTTTATGTGCCCTCTGGTTTCCCCCTTATTTCTCGTGCATTTGTTATGTAGGCTACTTAAATTTAATTCATAATTCCCTTATTGTTTAAAAAGTAACTATAGTTTGTAGAGACTGTATTTTGTTTTATTTGTACTGTAAATATTTTGTTGTTATTTCAATAAATAAATGATCACGCCATGTGATCGGTCATCGTGTGTGCAGCAACTTTGAGCCCCCGAAGTGTCCGGCTTGACGGCTCCGTTTTCAACTCCGCCCCCGCCTGCGCTCGGCTAATCTCGTTGATCACCGGCTGCAGCTGTGCTTCATGTCGAACCATAGACTGTAAAAGAACCTTTTTTTTGCTGTAAAGTTGGCCATTTTAACAGTGGGCTCAATCGAAATTTGCTCTATTATGGAGCCAGGACTAGCGAAATTTCGATGAATTGCAGTTTCAGTTAATTCCGTATGGGCTTCCCAAGGGAGAGGGAGGTTGCCGCTTGTGTCAAGAAGGAGTGCTGCACTTTCAGGACCGCATTTTTAGGACCGCATCTGCAGGACCCTATTTTTTTGTGACAACGTCACCTAACGGATTGGATTATAGACGCTTTAATAAGCCGGTGGAAATTTGTGCACTAATACTGTACACTCAAGTACATGAAGGTGAGCTTTAGCAAACTGCATAATACATTCAAAACTATTGTATAGTAGGCTAAGAGAGACAATAGAAAAGCATATCTTAATTAAGATATAAACTGGATCCAATTAAAATACTGTAGAAGTTATCCTAAAGGATTTTTAGGTATTGTCCTATAAAACAATCCTATAAGAAAAAAATCCTATTGAAATCCTATAGGAATGGTTCTAAAATATGATAAAAATTCTAATTGGATTCCTATAAAGAAATCCTATTGGAATCCTTTAGGATTTTTCAATACAATCCTATAGGAAAGCTCCTATTAGAATCCTATAGGATTGTATTGAAAAATCCTATAAGAAAACCTCTAATGGAATCCTATAGGAATGGTTCCCTATAGGAATGATATGAAAATATTCTAATTGGAATCCTATAAAAAAAAGCCTATTGGAATCCTTAAGGATTTTTTGACAAGGGATGTTTGTTTTTGTGGTTGTCATAAAATGAATTTTTAAAAATGCATTTAGCAACATATTATGAATATATATTTTATTTGCACATAGTTTATGTTATTATTATTAAATAAATGTTAATAAATTATTTTTTTGAGCAACCGAGATGGTGCCCCCTCCTACGCAACCTGCGTACTCTGCGCTTAGGGAGCGGAATGTGGGCGTGTCTTTACTGTATATGTAAGTCAGGAAGCATTTCTTTGCTGAACTTTACACAGCAAATCATTCGCGTCTTCTACCTTTACATATAGCTTTATATTCTTAAAATCTTAACGTGTCACAGCTCGTCTAACTTCTTACACGGTAAGTTGCTCTTTCGACTGCTAATGACATAACAACACTATCAAGAGAGATAGCAACAGCAGTTGGACTATTGACTAGGATTGTTACATTTCTTTAAATAAAAGGAAAAAAATTAACGTGTTTCATTCCAAATAAGTAATATATTAAAGACTTTTATTAATTAGGCTTAACAAGGAAATAGAAGAAATATAATAGTTTTAAAGAGTTTGTGAGTGATTAATATTGTAGCTTTCAATGCAGTCTTTTTTTTTTTGCATGTTCAGAGACACAGACAGCGTCATGACAGTGTTTGAAAACTGTACTGTGGTGTTTGATGTGAAGAATGTGCCTTTTAAAGAGAAGCAGAAGCTAAAATCAGCTCTTCAGGAGAATGGAGGAAACATCTCCTACACCATCAACAAAGAGGTTCATTTTCTCATGCTCTATCATTCATTCCTTTCTTTCCTCTGCTAATAAACTAAGGCCAGTAAAGCCAACAAAGAAACAGTAACTTAGATAAAAATAAAACACATTTTATGCTTTGTTTTCTATTAACTACAGCAAGAACACAGGATTTATAGAGCTAATGTTCAAATTGATTCTCTAAATTGAGTCATTAAAGGGCTGATATTTAGCATGTGACCTCTTTATATCTTCTCCAGTGCTCTTTTGTGGTCACCAGCAGTGTGAATGACCTGAGCAGTAACCGGCAGCGCAGCATTCAGAAGCTCCAGATCCCAGTGGTTGGGACACAGTATGTGTGGAGTTGTGTTGATGAAGGTTATCTTCTGCCTTTGACGGAGCATAATTTAACCCCACAGCTATCAACCTGTGAATCCCTCCCCTCTCCAGGTACAATAGGAGATTTAACTTCCTCATGTAGCAGTTCATGAACACTGATTGTTTCTGTGGTCATACTAGTGTAATGTGAACATGAGGTGTGGCTTAGATTTTTATTCATAGCACTTACTCAGACTGCGGTTGTGTTTAGAAGATTAATTATTAACTTACCAACCAAATACGTGTTGCATAGTTTTTTTTTAACAGATGCTTGTTTTAAGCAAATTGTATCTATGGTAGCTAAGCTGTGTTTGCTAAACGGGTGTGGTTCAGTATTTGTATACTGTATGTTTATGTTGTGTTACATTTTGTTGAGAAATATATTTGAGACTGCAGCTGTGAGGAAAGCACTATTATGTGAGATTAAACCATGTAATGCTGTTTTTTGTTTCTTTATAAAGGGGTTGTAGTGTCAACCAAAATACTAGAAAAAAAGAAGTTCAAAGGTCAGCCTGTTTTCCCAAACACAGAGGTTGAGATTCTTGAGAAGGGTGGACCTCGTCCTGGCAGGTTCAGGTGTGCTGTTGTTCTTTGTCACTGTCAGTAGCTGTTCAATAGTTTAACACTTTAACACTTATCTTATTTAGATGTGCTTGTTTAACTGAATATATATTTTCGTTTACCCTTTTCAGAGTGTACAAAGGTGCTGACCATGACTTGCCTGAATTCCCTTCATTTTTTCAAGTGGCCAAGTATTTGGTTTTTGAAAAGGTGTGCAACTTCATTCATTATTCACATTATCAGAGTCATGTCATGAAATATAATTTACATTGATATTTCAATAAAAAAGAGCCAGTTATTGTCACACTACAAACTTTATGACTTCAACCTCAATAACCTACACTCACTGGCCACTTTATTAGGTACACTTTACTAGTACTGGGTTGGAACCCCTTTTGCCTTCAGAACTGCTTTCATACTTTGTGGCATAGATTCAACAAGGTACTGGAAATATTCCTCAGAGATTTTGGTCCAAATTGACATGATAGCATCATGCAGTTGCTGCAGATTTGTTGGCTTTACATCCATGATGGGAATCTCCCATTCCACCATATCCCAAAGATGCTCTATTTGATTGAGTCTGGAGACTGTGGAGGCCATTTTAGTACAGTGAACTGTACATGAATTGTCATGTTCAAGAAACCAGTCTGAGATTATTTGCGCTTTATGACATGGCAAGTTATCCTACTGGAAGTAGCCATCAGTAGATGGGTATACTGTGGTCATAAAGAGATGGACATGGTCAGCAACAGTACTCAGTTAGGCTGTGGCGTTGACACGATGCTCAGTTGGTACTAACGGGCCCAAAGTGTGTCAAGAAAATATCCCCCACACCGTTACACCACCACCAGCAGCCTGAACCATTGATACAAGGCAGGATGGATCCATGCTTTTATGTTGTTGATGCCAAATTCTTACCCGAATGTTGCAGCATAAATCAAGACTCATCAGACCAGACAACGTTTTTCCAATCTTCTATTGTCCAATTTTGATGAGCCTGTGCGAACTGTAGCCTCAGTATCCTGTTCTTAGCTGACAGGTGTGGCACTTGGTGTGGTCTTCTGTTGCTGTAGCCCATCTGCCTCAAGATTTGATGTGTTGTGCATTCAGGGATGCTCTTCTGCGTACCTTGGTTGTAACAAGTGGTTATTTGAGTTACTGTTGCCTTTCTATCAGCTCCAACCAGTCTGGTCATTCTCCTCTAACCTCTGGCATCAACAAGGCATTTGCGCCCACAGAACTGCCGCTCACTAGATATTTTCTGTTTTCTGACCATTCTCTAAACCCTAGAGATGATTGTGCATGTAAATCCCAGTAGATCAGCAGTTTCTGAAATACTCAGACCAGCCCGTCTGGAACAAACAAACATGCCACGTTCAAAGTCACTTTAATCACATTTTTTCCCTATTCTGATGCTCAGTTTGAACTGCAGCAGATCGTCTTGACCATGTCTACATGCCTAAATGCATTGAGTTGCTGCCATGTGATTGGCTGATTAGAAATTTGCGTTAACAAGCAGTTAGACAGGTGTACCCAATAAAGTGTCGGTGGGTGTACAGTATATACCACATAAGCTGTTGGCCCCTCACCGGCGCTATAGATCACTGAGCACCAAACAGCCTGACATCAGAACAGCTTCTGCATGATTTTTTATCAGTATACTGCTCTGTGGATGAATTTAAAGGGGAATTTTTTTTTTGCATGCGTAATGTAGTGAGTTTAAGCAGAGAGAGCAGCACACACACTGTCTGCTCTGGAAATATGGCAGTTATAAAAACTCCTTTTACGCAGTTCTAATAAACTGTATAAGTTCAAAATAATTAAATGTACTGTACTGTTGCAATGCTTTTCTATTATTTTTATTCAGTGCAATAATTTCATTCACTAAAAATTATACTGTATGTATCAGAGCTCAAAAACAACAATTTATTGACACTAACCAGCTAAAATAATTCAGGGGAATACTTAAATTGTTAAATATTACCCCTTAAACAATTCTTTCTAGAAGTGATTCTTGTAGCCTTCACCAGTTTAAAACTGTTTGATTGTGTTGTAGGTTGAACCCAAGACTTTGTCTGTTTTGGAGCTGCAGAGTGTCAATGGACGAGCAGGCCAGCAGTATCGTGTGCTGTGTTCAGTGTTGCGTGAAGCTGAGGTTTGGTTCTGAAAGTTGTTTATTATCGTAAATAGTTCTTATTTGAGTCTGATTGTATTGTAGGTACGGAATCTTGTGCTCTTGTGCTGATGGACTCTCTCTCAC
>CAIGQZ010032266.1:7017925-7077830 GCA_903798205.1 Danio tinwini | reverse complement strand
TGCTGAGATTTGGCGATCACTGCAACATTTTAATATTTCATTATTTTAATATTTCTTCAGTATTGTAGTTTGATTTGGTGAATTTTTTTTCGGCTTAGTCCCTTTATTAATCTGGGGTCACCACAGCGGAATGAACCGCCAACTTATCCAGCATATGTTTTACGCAGCAGATGCCCTTCCAGTTGCAACCCATCACTGGGAAAATTCATACACACTCATTCGCACAAATACACTACGGTCAATTTTAGCATACCCAAATCATCTATACCACATGTCTTTGGACTTGTGGGGAAAACCGGAGCACCCGGAGGAAACCCACGTGAACACAGGGCACTGCAACATTTTAGTATTTAATTATTTTATTTTTTCTTTAATATAACAGTTAGAGTTAGTAAGTTTATTTTACACTAATGAATGTTTCTGGGAACTGGTTCAAAACTCTAAATCAGCAATCTGCATAATCACAGAAAAGTATTCATGAGGTCTGTACATAATATAGTGCGTGTATATACGTAGTGTAGTAAAGTATAGTGCATATCATTAATTAAAATTATTAATTCAACTTCATATAAATGTTAATTTAATAACAAGCAGTGTGCAAAGTATGCCTTTATTTATATTCAAATGATATACTTTTAGTTCCTAGAATTGTCATTGAATCTACTTCACTTTTCACACATTTTGTTATGTATTGTTATTCCAAAATGGATTAATTTTATTATGTTGCTCAGAATTCTAGAATCAATCTCCTATAAGGACACTGTAAAAGAAATTTGCTTGAAATCTTTGGATATCACATGTAGAAAGTGTCTCAATCAACTCCCTAGCACCCTAGGTCATGGATCAATTGGTTATCTACACTAATTCAGGCACTGGTAACAACAGTGATGAGCTCAGTACATTAAAACCAAAAGTATATTATAGCTAAATAACTTAAGTGTTTTTTTATACCGGCAGCATTTCAACCATTTATAGATGTTTGCTAGATAGTTCTTAACCTTTCTAGCTATTTTAGTTCATGTTAAATATAAATAAATAACAGTTGTTGTTTTTTTATGAAAAACATCTCTCATTTGTTGTTGTTTGATGAATTGGTTCACGTGATTCATGTTTCAAACTTCCAGATTTGCGTTGAGGGCACATAATATTCATTGATTCACTCAGATTTTCACAGTGCATTGTGGGTTTTTCCAGAGCACAAATGTTTCAATGCACTGGAAGAATTTTCCGATTGAGACAGCCTTTAAAATAGCTGACACTCTGACCAGTGCCCTGACTACTGCTCAAGGGAGCTGATTGAAACGCACCCCTATTCACAGCCAAGACAATCAAAACTGAGCTCAGGTGAATCCTGTTTCCACTGATCATGCTTGAAATGCTTCTACAGCCACAGAAGACCACCTGTTGTACATGTAATTGGACATGATTTGAAAAGGCATACACTTGTCTATAAAAGGTCAGAGCACAAACCAATCCAAGAAGACAAACAAATTATCTGTAGACCTCAGAGACGGGATTGGATCAAGGTTCTGCTGCGTTGAAGGTCCCAATGAGCACAGTGGCCTCCAATTTCCATCTTCCTAGAGTGGCCAAATTGAGCTATGGTTACTCTGAAAGAGCCTCAGGTTTTTCTGTAGAAAAAGCAGACATTTCCAGAGGGAATAACTATCTCTGCTGCACTCCACCAATAAGCCTGGAGTTTGCCAGAAGGTCAACTATCAGAACACAACAGGCATTGCTCAACCCCTGTCTAATGCCATCCCTACCATAAAAGCATGGTGGGGGCTGCATCATGGTGTGAGGATGTTTTTTAGTGACAGAACATTGGAGACCTTAATTGTTGCTAATTGATGAAAACCTGCTCGAGAGAGCTTTTGGACCGGTTGTACCAGCAGTGCATAAATTAAAACGTAGCCTAGCTGTGACTTAAAGGGACACTTAAAGCTGATTTATACTTCTGCGTCAAGCGCACGCATATGCTACGGCGCAGCTTACGGCACAGCCTACGAGTGGACGCATAGCCCCTTGGCGACGTTGACGCGTACCTCTCAAAAAATGTGACGCATACGCATAGCGCAAGCTCTGTGATTGGTTGGCTTGGTAGCGCTGACGAGTGTGGGCGGAGATGAGAGCCGCGCACCCGATGCATTGAGTGTTTACAAGTGTGGAGTCCCGTGAAGGAGCTCCGGATGGAGACTATTGTTCTGTGTTTACCTTATGATTAAAGTTGTAGCACGTCCGCCTGTTACAACTTAAGCCTGGTTTATACTTCTGCGTCATGTGATCGCCGTAACCCACGGCGTATGCCTTACGCATAGCTGTGCATTTATACTTCTGCGTGCTGTTTCTGTTTTTTCTGCAATACATTTCCAAAACGCTAGCTGGCAGTCTGTGTTTATGCTTCTCTGTGTTGAGTTTCTTCGCTGGTGTTTTATTTTTTCTGAAGACTTCCTTAATGTACAAGTGGCTTAAATTTGCTCATTTTAAGGCGGGAACCGGCAGATGTGCTACAACTTTAATTGAGCATCTCTGGAAGTAAATGACAATGGTTATGCACCAATCATGGAGCTTTTAAAATATGCTAATATTTTAAAATGCGCAACTCACCAAGAAAAATACTTGATGAATAAATTCTCCAACGTTATTTGCTCTTTGCAGGAGCTGAATGAGCTTGACAATGGATTCACAGATATTCCTAAACTCATATCAGAGGAGGATGTGGACATTCTGCCATATATGGGCTGGACTGAAAATGATCTGGATTCATTTTTCTCAGTGGAGAGAAGCAGAGAGGAGATTATCAGATGTGACTCATTGAATGACAAATTGGTAACTACGAAAGCATCAATTTTAGCTCTTGTCATGTCGTTTAGCAGTACATAACACATTTAAAACAATTCATCTTCATTTTTATGCCCCCAGATGGAATGTGAAGACGTTTATGAAATAGATGGAGCTTTATGTGGCAGTGAAATGGATTTGCTCAGTTTAGAGGCCATGGAATGCCTGCTAAGTGTTCCTCTGAAGCTGCCTTCTCCTCAACCTGATGGCATGCTTGAAGCTCAAAACTTGTATCTGACCTCGGACACAGTTGAAATTCAGGCCATACCATCTTTTCGAAGTCTCAAACCTCCACTTCAACATGCGGCAGAGCATTTTCCCATTCATTTATCAGTTAGTTATTCTCCTTCTAGTCCCAGTTATTCTCCTCTTTCTCCCAGTTATTCCCCTTCTAGTCCCAGTTATTCTCCTCTTTCTCCCAGTTATTCACCTTCTAGACCCAGTTATTCTTCTCTTTCTCCCAGTTATTCCCCTTCTAGACCCAGTTATTCTCCTCTTTCCCCCAGTTATTCCCCTTCTAGACCAAGTTATTCTCCTCTTTCTCCCAGTTATTCCCCTTCTAGACCCAGTTATTCTCCACTTACTCCCAGTTATTTTCCTTCCGGTTATATTCCTTGTAGTCTCAGACTACAAGTTATTCCTAGTCCCAGTGTGCTCATGAGGGTATCATCTCCTCAGCAGCAACAAGTTCTAGGTAAGGTAAGTTGACTCTGACTGATGAGGTTTCCCCTGTGATCATTGTTTATATGGATTCTTTTCTATCCTCTCTTACATTTCTCGTGAAGCTACTCCAAGAAGAGCAATAAAACTGTGCGGCATGATATCTCACAGCAGCTCAGCAGCAAAGGCGGCAAAACCTGATTCTGTTGCCTGGAACAAGCTGTTTGAACTTCAGCATCAGGTGTTTGCACATGATTTAATGCTCTTGGTTATATACAGTGTGTAACTTTGCTTGGGACTGGGATCAAATTAGTTGTATCTGGATACAGGATGGATACTGGGAGTGCACTGGCAGGTTGAGCAGATTTTTCAAGCTGGATGTCGACTTTTTTGTCAACGTCTACCTTAAGGAGAAAGGTATCCAATCTTAAGGTAAGTAGGCTACCTTTTTAAAAATTTGGTGACATTGACATACGTACACATTTTTGTAATATATCTCGATCATAATCAGTTTAAATAATAGTGATTACAATATTGACTAAAATAACTGTAATTATGATTTTGGTTCTTTATACAGTGGTGTGAAAAGTGTTTGCCCCCTTACTGATTTCTTCTTTTTTTTTCTTTTTTTTTCATTTCTTGTTTGGCACATTTTAATGTTTCAGATCATTAAACTAATTTTAATATTAATCAAAGATAACTCAAGTAAACACTTAATGCAGTTTTAAAATTAAGGTTTTTATTATTCTCTTCCCTGTTAAAATGTCAACATAGGCTCGTTGAAAAATTGTAGCCCTATATACATTTCTAGAGATCACGAAATACATTTTGCAGTTTTTGTTCTTACAAATCCACCAGAGGCCTCTGTGTATACATTTGAGACCTCAGATTTCTCTTGTGAGTGCCATTTGTGCGTGCTGTCCTCACATAAATCCACCAGAGGCCACTGTTGACTAACTGACCAACCGACAAATCCCCCCAGCCTTCCCCTTTCCTGAACCTAACCGATAGTGTTTTCAAAAGCACGGATTGACCAGCGGTCACCCACTTCCCTAAACCCAACCGGCTTTTGTTTTTGTCTTACCTGCTTTCTGGAACCGTTCTTCACCATGGGGGGGAGAGGGGGTTGGGGGGGGGGGGTGATCGACTGTGCTTTAAAGACCCCCATGTTGCCCCTTTTTACAAGATGTAAAATAAGCCTTCAATGTCACCCGCGGAGATGGGAAGTAAAGAAGTACAAATACTTCGTTACTGTACTTAAGTAGTTTTTTTCTGGTAGCAGTACTTTACTCCACTACTTTTTTTTGACAACTTTTTTCTTTTACTTCTTACATTTTTACACAAATATTTGTACTTTTTACTTCTTAATTTTTTTAAACCACGGTCGTTACTTTCGTTTTCAAGTGCGATTTATATTATTTCTTGTCATTGCGCAATATGAACTCATTTTTGATGCAATCAATCTATTTTTCCACATTGCACGCCTGCGTGCTGCAGCACACGGCTATTTCAAGGCTATCGCGCACTGTATATGGCCTAGTTCATGAAGATTACTATGAGAAAAGCTAGGATTACTACGCAGATGTGACAGAGGGACTTGACAAATTTAACATGACTGATGCTACCCGGTTTACACGGTAATACGACAACTTTTGCTCGTTCGGATCACAGGTAAACCAGACAGACACATTCCAGTCAAAAACATGCTGTTTAAATGCTCAAGCCTTTTGTCCACTTCCAATCATACTGCACAGGCTTTCTCTGGTCTTTCAATCTAATACTGCGAAAAATAGTGCTTTTTGTAAAGATTAGTACATTTAGTACTAAAACAATCAAATACTTTATAAAAAAATGTAAGCATTGCGGTTTATTTTCTTTATTTCTGGTAAGTTCGTATCTCCTAATACAGAATTTATGTTGTTTTTCAGTTTTTATAAATTTTTGAATTAACTATATGATTTTACATATAGGCCTATACTGTTGTCTTCAATTAATATTTTTCAACAAATATTTTACAACAACAAAAGTAACTATACTGGACAATTTATGAATAAAAATATAATGCAAAAGATCCTGAATTTATCATGCGTAAAACGATCATGCACATGTTTTGTAGATTGTAGTCACGCCTGTATATGTTGCTTTTAGCATAGAATAAATGTATTACAGTTTTTCTCAGTCACTTTGGCACATTTCTCAGATCAGAACTGAAATTTGTAAAACAGTAGGCCTAAGTGCATTTCTCAAAACAACACGTATAAAATAGGAAAACACCATGGATTACCTGCAAAAGCCAGTCTCCTGCTCAAAATCCTTCAGTTCAGTCTCAAAACTAAATTTCTGTGTCAATGAACATGTCAGTGGCGTCAGAATGACATGTCCTTGTGTCATTGTATATGAATAAGACTCAAATTATTTAGTAGTCATGTTGTCAATATCAATGTACTCTGGAGGGCTGTTCTGGTGTAAACTATGGCAATATTTTTGCTGTTTGTACTGTAATTAGTTGCCAGATCATGTCATTCTGATACAGAAAGGAAAAGAGAGCACAGCATAGCACAAAGAAAAAAAATAAAGTAGAAATGTGAACAAGACAACCACCTTTTAGACCTTCATTAGAAAAAGTCAAGATTCACCTGGGAGAAATGTAAAAAATGCATTATGACTAAATATTAAGACAAGTTGTTCAGGCATTTGAACGACTAAATGTTGTGGGGGTGAGTCTATTCAACAGAGATTAAAATAATACATTTTGATCAACATGACATAAGCAACTGATAACATATGAAACATCAGAGAATTGCACATAATCATTTGCATGGATGAACAAAAGCATTTGCAACTTGTTCATAAAGAGAAACAGCTTTTCTGATGTGCACATGCAACACAATGATGATCTGAAGATTGAACAGGGGTTTTGAGAATTTCAATTCTGATCTGAGAAATGGACCAAGGTGACTGAGAAAAACTTGACAGAATTAATGTTTATTCATTAAATAAAATAACCACAATACCTGAAAAAAACACTAAAAAAGCGGGTTATATATAAGAGCTACTCTTTGAAGAGAATAAGCCAAATGGAAAAAATTGTTTGCAGTCATATCTGATAAGTATTTATTTTAGCAAAAGAAAAAATCTATATATTTTAGACAGAATTCAGTGTAAAATGTAAGACACTATTTATAAAGATAGACAGAGTGTATCAACACAAATGGCAGCTGTTGTTTTTGCATCAGCAAAACTACATGCTGAACACTGTGAGTTTGCGTCAGGATGATGATACATGGGCCGACTTTTTGAGCGATGTTGTTAAGCTGTATTACAGGGTTTTGATGCTGCTTGGCTACTATCCTAAAATTAGCAACAAACATTTTACATAAAAATTGAAAATGCAAGTTATTTTACATTAATGTATCAATAGGATGTGAAGTGTAGTTACCTACCTATCTCACAGCAGAATGAACCGCCAATTATTCCAGAATTTTTTTTTGCAGCGGATTCCCTTCACATTCACACACACACACACACACAGACTTATTAACTACTGCAAATTTAGTTGAATTATTATTCACCTATACCGCATGTCTTTGGACTGTGGTTGAAACAGATACTTTTTACTTTTTTACTTTTGTACATTTTTGAGGCGGTACTTATTTTCTTTTACTTAAATACAAAAGTGTAGTCAGTACTTCTACTTTTACCAAAGTCGTTTTAAACATGAGTATCTGTACTTCTACTTAAGTAAAGGATGTGTGTACTTTTGCCATCTCTGGTCACCAGAATCAGTTTGTGAAATGTCGGCTCAAAATGGCCATCAGGTTTATTACACCCTGATGTGAATGTCAATTTGATTTTTGCAATGATGTCTTTAAATGCAAATGAGATGGTTCCTTCTGGCCCACTTGCACAAAACAACACAAGTTCTCTTTCATGCTTTTAAAAACATGAATGAATTGAATACACTTCAATAAACCAAGCGCATGCATTGCTGCAAAAGCCATTTTAGATGATTTTTCAACCACTGCACCAATATGATCACCATAAGTCAAGTGATCAGACTTTTCACCTGATGTACAGGTGCTGGACATATAATTAGTCAAATAATTCTTCAAAAAGTTGATGTATTTAATTAATTCTGTTGAAGAAGTGAAACTTGTATAATGTATACATTCATTCCAAATAGACTGATATAGACTATTTTGAGAGATGCAAACAATAGCAATGGTCCTAACATATTTCCTGTTTTACATTTTAAATTTCAATTAAGAAATTCAGAGAATCCCACATATTGATAAATAATGTTACCACAGCTGTTTTAGAGTTACATTATAATTGAATAGCCTCTTGTTACAGTTATGAAACAGTTTGACGACAAGCTGGAAATGTTCACGGGCCAATGACATCACCACATTGAAATGGTCTATACTTCAAGTGTTCATTTCTTTTATTTTTGATGATTTTGATGACAACTAATGAAAACCCAAAATTCAGTCACTCAGAAAATTACTTAAGACCAATACAAAGAAAGATTTTTGAAATCTTGGCCAACTAAAAAGTATGCACAGTTGGGGCTCCTTTTGCCTGAATTACTGCAGCAATTATATCATCGTATCCGTCTGTGTGAAACAGTGGTGGAAAGAGTACTGAAAAATCATACTCAAGTAAAAGTACCATTACTTGCCTAAAAAAGTAGCACACGTAGAGTAAAAGTATTTGCTGTAAATATTACTCAAAGAATGAGTAAAAAGTAGACCTTTCAAAAGTACTCAAGAGTAGTGAGTAGTGAGTATTACGCTGTAAAAAGCTGATACATTTACATTTAATTTGTTGATGTGTGTAAACGTAATATTCTGTAGTGCATTTAGTTATTGCTCAGCAGGCACACAATGTCATAAGACGTTAACATTAGGTTAGATTTAGGTTGTGATGTCAGGTGACCAAAATTCAATGTCTAGCCAGAGTCTAAGGACAATTTCATTTTGATGTCCAATAATGACAACAAATGATTTTGATATTTGGTTGATTTTAGGTTGTGTTGGAAAGTCACCAAAATCCAATGTCGAGCCAACATTTTGTCTTATTGACATAAAATACTGACATTTATTCATCAGGTATGGCAACCAAAATCCAATGTCTGATAAACATCATAGTGGTAACGTGACACAACTTCAAGCTGTAACATCATTAGACGTTGATATTTGGTTGATTTTAGGTTGGACGTTGGACATTGGCATAGGCCTGACGTTGGGTTCTAATGTCAACCCGATTTTCATTTCCAAACAAAATGCAACGTCCCCATGACATTGGGGTATAACATCAATCTGATGTCATGTTGAAGTCATGTGCCTAAGGCCATTTTGGTCATCATACAGTAAACATCCGTCATCTTCTCATCAGTGACATGCATCTAAACAATCTCTGGATTAATGTGTGTAAAGATTTTGCATATCTTCTTGGACACTTTTAATGCTTCCAAACAGTTAGCTGCAATTATAAAGCTTCAGGTAGTTTATTATAAGGCGATTTACTTTCTATGTGCAATTTGATTGGACGAGAATCACAGGACTGATTTTTCTAATCCCCATAGACAAGAAAAAATAAAGTAGTGACTGCAGGTTGAAGGAAAATAGTGGAGTAAAAGTACAAATACAGCACTAAAAATGCACTGAAGGGAAAGTAAAAGTACACCTTTTTAAAACTACTTAGTAAATTACAATTCCTGAGAAAAACTACTTAATTACAGTAGTTTTGAGTATTTGTAATTTGTTACTTTACACCACTAGTGTGGAATGTATACTGTACATGCAAGTTTCACTTCTTGAATGGAATTAGTGAAATATATTGATGTGCGGATCGATACTAAAATATCGATATCTCTGATACCAGCTTTGTATGTTTTAGAATCGATTACCTTATCAAAATATCAATATTTCAGTCATTTGGAGTGTATGTATTTTATTGGAAATAGAAATACAGCGGAAAGTAACCACAATTACCCTAGTTTATCTAATTAATGCCAACTTTGTCTGAACTACTTGTTCTTCCGCCTGTCAAGTCATGTGCGTAATATGGCACTGTACAACTGCAGAGCACCCTAGCTAGCCACTCAGTCCAATGCCCTTCTCACTCAGTCCGCTGGCACATTTTGTTCAGTCACGCTGTCATTGGATATGGGTGGAGCTACTTCACTTCCACAAACTCAAACGATGCGGTTTGTGACACCTGTAACAAAACAGTGAGGTACTGTGGTAATACCACTAACTTAATCGAACATCTACATATAAATCACAAGACAGAATATGACTACGTCATTACTAGACGGTCAGAAGAGGAGGAAAGGAGAGCACATTTGCTGCTAGGGCGAGACAGACAATGCTTTCAGAGTCCTTAGGTGCAACAGGCAGGTACAGAGGGAGAAAATGTGGCGATGGGGCTGTATTTTGGGGGCTTTAGTTTTTTGTGACAATGATAAAACAACGGAAAAAGGTTAAAACACTTTCAGGGGAACCGGATTAACATGTCACTAAATGTAGAAGTGTGAATGTTTTTTTTTAAAGATGATCAGGCAGGCGTTTTAAGATAAACATGCTCAGATGCTGTCAATAAATATGTAAGTTGGCTCTTTTTTGTATGATAATTCTTCAACAATAAACAAGAATAACCCATATTATGTCTCGTATTCAGTATAGAGTGACACTTTTAAGTACACTACTTGTTACTTTAATTTCCCAGTCATTTTTGGCCAGTATCGGATCGGTATCGCCAATAGTCGCCTTCATTTTACTTGGTATCATATCGGATAGGAAACCAGTGGTATCGTACATCAACTTTCTAATTATGACTAGCCCCTGAACTGTAATCTGTAACCTGTACATGATCACTTGGATAAAATGAATGAATTTATTTAAAAAGGCACTAAATCTAATTGCTTTAGATGACTTTTGATGCTCCACAGTAAAACAGTTTAAATGTGAATAATAATCAGGGTTTGTACGGGTGCTGGAAATCCTGGAAAATGCTTGATTTTTAATATAGTGTTTTTTATCGTTAGAAAAGTGCTTGGATTTTGGACAAAGTGCTTGAACCTGCTTGAATTTTAAATTGCAGGGCTCGAAATTGCGACCGTTTTGGTTGCATATGCGCCCGAAATTTTAGCTATGCAAGCTCAAAATATATTTAGGAGCATTTATGCGAGTGCAATTTGTTGAATATTCTCAGATTCATAAGGATTTAATTTGTTACATGAATTGAATAGCGACGCACATGAAATCTCATTAACGACTGGTCAAGAAAGTTTGGTACTACATCCAAACACAATCTGACTGTAAGCAAATTTTTCGACACTTTAAGTTGAAATGTCATATTGTGTTTTTTTTTTAAATAGCACAATGGATTTAAATGTGAAAAAGTACGTACAGCATATATACAGTAAACATAATTTACTGTGGTTGTTAGGTGCTGGAAAAGCATAAAAACAATCATTAAAAGTGCTTGAAAAGTGCTGGAATTTGAAGTTGGAAAAGGTGTAAGAACCCTGAATAATACATAAACAAGTTAAAACAGAATAAATTCTGCATTATGAACTCATTAGGAATAAAAGCTAAGATTCATGAAGTAAATTTAAATGATGGCATTTTGCTTTTACATTTACTCAGTATTTTGAACTGTAATGCTCACCAAAACACTATTTTTCAGGAATGTTTTATGTGTTTAACCCTTGAGTCAGTCAGATGTTTGTGTGTCAGGTGTGAAAGCTCATGCTGATATTCTGAGGCTGCTGGCGACTCTGCTGGTGCTGCAGCTGATCCGGGTGAAGAAGCTGGCGGTGGGACGGCTGCTCGAGCCTCTCCTCCGGCTCAAAGAGTCCCAGGAGCCCAGGTACCAGCACACCTCCTCATAGTAAGTCACTCCAGTGTCTGTGCATCCATGACTTTCTGCTCTTCTTCATTCAGACTGATGTACTGGGAGGCGGTGAAGAGGGCCGTGGACTGGGCCTGTCGGACAGACAGACAGTATCCGTGTGCGTGCAGCAGGCTGGAGATCGGCAGGGATTGGGAATCGTCTACAAGTCAGCTACTGGGCTGTGATCCTCCACACCCGTATTCCCCTCTCAAACCTGTTCTGGAGAGACGGATGGGTTTTTCAGTCGTGTAGAAACTGGACACACACTACACTCGAAATTTACTCTGGCTGCTTGCTTTATAGTGTTTGTAACATTATACCGGCCTTATATTTGGATGCCTTTGGACTTTATAAAATGTCTGAATTTCATTGCCTTAGAATTATTTACCCAAGTGCTTTTTTTCTGCATGCTTTAGCTTTAATCATGGCATTCAGTGATATTTTTAAGAAGATGTGATTCATGTTATTTCCTTAAACATTAGTTGTGCCAAAAAACTACTAATTACTCCCCCTTATGATGTTCCAATACTCTAAGACTTTCATTCATCCTCAGAAATGTAGCTTTAGCACTAGTTCTACCAGGAAGACCTAATGTTACGTCACTCATCACAATAAGTTGCAACCAATAGCCGAAAGACACAAGGAATACCTAATATCACATCACTGATCACAATCAGTTCTAACCAGTAGCAGATACTGACGCAGACGTTCACCCACTATCCTCCCCACCATCACCAGGTTGGCCCTGTCCAGGCTGGTAGGCTTCACCCCTGCATTAGTCCTCAGCAGTCATATCGAGATCTGAAAGCTTCATATTAAACCTCTTCAATATTATTAAATGTAGATGCTGAATCACTCAGTTTTTAGTTTTAAAGTTCAATTTCAAACAGTTTATTGTATATTCAAGATCTGAGGTGAACTATCTGTTGCTGCTTTTTCAGTATATGGCAATATATATCATGTAAAATGGCATTCAAACTCACTTGCTAGCATTTAACTCTGAATAAAGCACACAAGGTTTACCTGAGGTGATCACTGTCATAGGTTTCTGTTGTTCAGCTGTGAGAAATAGAAGCCGTTTCTAATATATCAATTTGAGGTGTTGGTAAAAACAAAAACTTATTTTAATATGAAAATATGCCATCTATCGGGTGCCATTGCTTTTATTTAGAACACAGTTAAATCACTCGCTCCTGTACTCAATTTGGCAACCTGCGCTTGCGTTTGTTTTGATCCAGGAGTGCAATACCTAGTTCAACCACTGGGTGTCAAACTTACTTACTGCATCTTGATATGCACCCATCATTGCAGGACCACATGTTAGACTGCTGGAACTGATTACTGTGTTTTTAATCTGTTTACCAGGTACATGATTTAATATTTACTCCTGTATTTCTGAACTCATGTTGTATGTTTACTTGATTATTATTCGCGCCAGCTAAGAGAGTGGTCGTGGACACCATGTTAGACTGCTGGAACTGATCACTGTGTTTTTAATCTGTTTATCAGAATAAAGCGATCCGTCCAAGGTGTGATTTGGTGTCGGATCTGATCATTACTGTACACACACAAAAAGGAAACAGAGTACTAACTGTTACAATGGTGCCATGACCCGGATGGGAGTGAGGTTTAGGGGGGTGAGTGTAGCGGAGGCTAGCTAGTGAAGTGCTGTGCAGGTAAACCTCACTCCTCTGACCTCTAAAGGTGCTCTAGCGACAGACAATAGAGGCCATGGTCTTTAGCCTCATTGTAAGAGCAACCGACTCCCATGCAGAAAATCACTGGTTCAATCCCAGCTCTGAGCGGGTTATATGGATGCTGTGACCCAGATGGGAGCCAATATTATGAAGCTGCAAGCCCGGAGACCCAACTGCACGCTCAGACCTGCACTTCCAGACCTATCGTTTTTTTCAGACAGTGCCACCTGCTGTTTGAAAGATCGCATAACCTG
This sequence comes from Danio tinwini, assembly GCA_903798205.1. Lineage (NCBI taxonomy): Eukaryota > Metazoa > Chordata > Actinopteri > Cypriniformes > Danionidae > Danio > Danio tinwini. The sequence goes on along the minus strand of CAIGQZ010032266.1, from coordinate 7,064,476 downwards.
AATTCAACTGCTTATAAATTGTAACTTACACTATTTTTCTACTATAAAACATTATGCTATGATTGAATACATTATTATATAAAATGTTCACATATTAGATTATGATTTAATGCATTAAGTCTGTTGTACTTTTAATAATTGTATTTGTAAATATTTCCCAGAGATGGGTTGCGTCTGGAAAGGCATCCGCTGGGTAAAACATACGCTGGATAAGTTGGCGGTTCATTCTGCTGTGGTGACCCCAGATTAATAAAGGGACTAAGTCAAAAAGAAAATGAATGAATGTATTTGGAAATAGATATTGTTCAGAAACTAAAATATTTTCAGTCATTTCAATTTTTTTTTATCATTAAGGATATATCACACGGTTTAGTATTGAGTTGAGGGAATGAATATTATCTCTTTCTTCACATACAATAAACTATAGTACTCTAATGTTCTCATAACAAACTTTATTTTTGTATACTTTTTCATGAGGTCCTACAAGTCATCCAGCTGTAAACAATGCAGAGAAAAATAGTGAGAAGTAATACTTGGATTAATAATTATTTATTATGTAGAAAATAACATCAATTAAAATAAATGAGAGTGTCATGGTAGCACAGGGGGCAGCATGATCCCCTCACAACAAGAAGGTCGCTGGTTCGAGTCTCGGCTGTGTCAGTTGGTATTTCTGTGTGGAGTTTGCATGTTCTCCCCATGTTGGCGTGGGTTTCCTCCGGGTGCTCCGGTTTCCCCCACAGTCCAAACACGTGCTATAGGTGAATTGAATAAGCTGAATTGGTCGTATGTACGAGTGTTTTCCATGGGTTGTGGCTGAAAGGGCTTCCGCTGCGTAAAACATATGCTGGATAAGTTGGTGGTTCATTCCGCTGTGGCGACCCCTGATAAGCCGAAAATAAAATGAATGAACATTCTTGTTGGGCAGATTTTTCATTTCTCAGGCAATTCTTTCTTTTAAATTCCTCAATTTCACTTAAAGAAAAAATAAATGCTGTTGTCAGAAATCGTGTTTAACATAAATTAAATCGTGTTTAACGTAAATTGTTTTTTTTTACAAAAAAATTTAAAAACATACCTGGATGCAGCCTTTATGATGCAAGCTGAGATTGCATCACTCAGAGATGCAATGTCAGACACAATGCACTCAATAGAGTGAGTGACGTCACTGTGGCGGGTAGAGTTAGGGGTGCGGTTAGGTGAGCCATTAAAAAGCATTGGATGCAGCACAGATTGCACTGCACCAGGTCTGCATCCAGACTCCTCTCAATAAATGGGGCCCTGGGGAAAAACATCTTTAGCCTCCAGCCAAGACAAGCTCTGTAACTCACAAAGGCCATGAATGATGTACAAACATACAAATAAAGCAATTAATAAAATAAAACATTCACACTGCAGAACATAAGCATGCTCATGTACATACATGTTTTGTGATTACCTCTGGGAGGAAAAATCCACAAATGAACTCCTCTCATATAGTTACATTTTGAATTGTAATATCCATCTGGGGAAAAAAGACACAAGTCACAAGCTAATTATTTTAGCTTTAACCTAAGAGAGCTCATATCGTAAATTCTATGCAGATTAACTGATATTTTGATTTCCAAAGATCTTATTTGTAATTAACAGTAACACAATAACAGTTTAACAATTGTAAATAAGTTCTGTAATATTGTCTGTGGTGGCACTTTTAGATAGATAATACAGTAATATGTAAAGTAGACCTACACTGTATAGCACTAAAATATGCTGCAAATAATAATTGTGTTATATATTATACATTTTATTTGAAAATTTCTACTTTAAAGTTTTTTTATTTTGCCAGAAAACATTGCTAGAAAAGTGTCCCAGAATGGTACAATAAAACAAAATAAGAGCAAGCTGTAAATATCATAAAATAAGGCTATCTTTTGACACAATTATTATTTGAAACAATTATTTCAGTGTTTGATTTGGTGTAATAAGAAGCCACTTCGATATATGCTATAAAACTGTTAATTTTCAGGACTCGTTTTAATAAAATCAATAACCTTACTCACACGTCCGGTGTTGCTACTTGCTAAAAAGTGCTGGTCTGAGCTTGCAGTTGGGTTTCCGGAGCTGCCGCTTCACCCAACCCAACAGCAGGTGGCACTGTCTGAGAAAACGATAGATCTGGAAGTGCAGGTCTGAGCGTGCAGTTGGGTCTCCGGGCCTGCAGCTTCACCCTACTCGATGGGAGTAAGGTTTAGGGGGGTGAGTGTAGCAGAGGCCAGCTAGTGAAGTTCTGTGCAGGTAAACCTCGCTCCTCTGACCTCTAAAGGTGCTCTAGCGACAGATGCTATGGCAGGGGTGGGCAAACTTGATCCTGGAGGGCTGGTGTCCTGCACAGTTTTGCTCCAACACTAATCGAACACACCTGAACATGCTAATCAGTGTCTTCAAGATCACTAGAAATCTATAAACAGAGTTGGACAAACTGTGCAGGACATCAGCCCTCCAGGACCGAGTTTGCCCTCCCCTGTGCTATGGTCATGGTCTTTAGCCTTCTTGTTAGAGCAACTGACTCCCATGCGGAAAGTCACAAGTTCGATCCCAGCTCAGAGTGGATTAGGTGCCGTGATCCTGATAGGGAATGAAGTTTAGGGGGCTAGTGAAGTGCTGTACAGGTACTCCTCTGACCTCTTTAAAAAAAACAAAGTACTCCAGCGACAGACACTAGAGGCCATGGTCCTTAGCCTTCTTGTTAGAGCAACTGACTCCCATGCAGAAGGTTGCCGGTTCAATCCCAGCTCAGAGCGAGTTGGGTGGTGTAGGACCGACAAAGCAAAACTACACCTAAGTGAGATGACTTTAATGCTTTTTTATAATCATTCCAAGTTTAAATGTTAGAATTTTCTAAATTAATAGGGCATAGGGGGGATAACTGGGAATAGAACACAGCTAGGAACTATGTTTCTAACTACAGCTCTAGAGGTGTAGTTGCAAGCATACAAGTTTGCGACACAGTTTGCGAATGTTCATTGGAATGATGCTTTTGGGAAACGGCAAATCAACAAACTATGTTTGTAACGATGGAATTTGCGACCTTAGTTGGCACTGAGTTTTTTATGATCATACTTAAATTTTTGTTTTATTTCAAAATGTAAGTAACCTGTTTGAAATGCTGTATGATGAAGAGAACAATGTGGTTGTGATACATTTTTTTTTTACTTTAAACTTGATAGGGTTCCAATTTGTTGATTTTATGCTCCCAGCTTATAATATGGTAGTGATTAAAGGTAACAATAACTTGCATATTGTAGGAAATTATCATTGAGCTTTATTGTTTTAAATGATTGAAACAAGTAAAAAAATGTTGATAAATAGTGGCAGTAAGCTTGTGTCAAGATTTATCTTCACACAGTAAATTAATGGAAAATTCCAAGAATTCTTTTACAATCACATTCTAGTTCATTTCAGTTTTTAACATCTTGTAATTTCACAGTTGTAATTGTAGTTTATGATTGTCAAACTATCTCTTTACCCTTTTCAACATTACAGCTTTAGATTTCTGCTACATTTACAACAAATAAAACAAAAAAAGAAAATGTCAGACTGATAAATTGTACTTTGCTACATTTCTATTTTTTTATAAAAAATATTGTAATTAATGTGTAATCAGTAATACAAACCTACATCTAAAATAGAGTAATATATGCATATTGCAAATATAACAAAAGTTCAAATTTTACGTCACAAAATGTCATATATGCAACATATTTTTCGAAATATTGCAAAACAATCATATTTTTTCCAGCCATTGCAATTATATTTATGTAAATATTTGTGATTTCAATATCTGGGGAGAACATATATACATATATACAACATATATACATATATACCGTTTTTGCAATATTTTATCATTGTGCCAACACCCAGTAAAGCAAGAAATAAGCTGAAGGAAAGTGCAGTGAGAGAACATTCCATAAATCTGCTGTAGTTAATAATATCATGAGAACAGATCTATCATTTGAAATTAACATTTTTGGTAATTTTTACATTCTTGATTTAATAGTTAGCTGTCAGGAATGACAACTGAGACATTAGTCTGGTAACCTGCATCTTTCAAGCTGTGCAGAAGCCAGTTGCACAAAATGAGTTGAACAAACTCCCACTTTCAGAGTAGGTTATTTGCAAATGTTGCAAAGTAAAAATGCACCTAGCAGCTAATCATATAGAAATCATTGCTTTCTCTTCATATTGGCTAGACACTCTGATTCCTCTCAGGTGGAAAAAAGTAAGCCCACCGTCCCATAAACACTGGATATTAGAATCATATCTTAAACTCGAGCACCTTAAATATACTATCCGAGGCTCTACAAGAAAGTTTTATGAGATTTGGCAGCCTTTCCTACATTGAATGCTCAGGGGCTACTATATCCTAATTGAAAGTTTACCCCCAATTATCTATCAAATATAATTAATAATGTATTTATTTATTTACATTATTTATTTATTTTTCTTTTCCCAATTACATTTTTTTCTTTTCTCCTTTTCCTTTTCTTTATGGGGTGTGAGTATGTTTGTAGCTCATGTGTTAATATGTCATTCAATATGTGTGTTGTGGGAAAATCATAATCGTCAATGTGGTTGTGAATATTGACTATTATTGAAAATCAATAAAAGTATTTGAATTCAAACTTGCAAACTGGTTAGGATTAGGTTCAGTTATTTTACAAGCTTGATAAACGTTCTCTGTTAACTCAAGATTTAACCCACACTCATTAACCCTGGAGCATGTGCACATGAAAGTGTGACACGTGCACAAACAGCCAATCATGAGAATACATTTTATAGATTTCTCTCAAGAGAGTAAAGGCAAAGATTAAAGGTGAAGTGTAATTCAAATGTACTCTTCTTATTTTTATATGTATAGCTTTAGTAGTGTTTTTTTTTATAAATGATGAGTCTGTGAACTATTTTATTTTGTAAAAATTCATTTGCCCTTAAAATATTTTATCAAATATAATAATATCTTACCTCCCCCTCGAAATTACTTTTCTTCCCTTCTGGTCACATAAAACGCCTATCAGGAGGGGTATCAGTGCATCTGTCGTTTATGCTTAGCCTACCTTCATGAATTTGTCAATATTCTTTCATGTTGTTAGCAACACCCATCTTCCAATGACCCAATCGGTTCTTATAGTATGAAATCATGCATCGCCCTAAATTTATTTGATTATTTATTTATTTATTTAGCATTTTTTGAACCATTTTAATCTGGCAGGCAGTCCCTACACTGAAAAAAATTATGTCTGCAAAACTGTTGCAAACAATTTATTTGTGTTGAATTAAAACAAACTAATTAAATTTTATAAAATTCTACGTAATTTGTTTGTTTAAATTCAGCCCAAATAAATTGTTTACAGCCATTTAACGTAAAAAAAATGTGTAAATCCAAGGAATCATCTCTGAATGATTTTTTTCAGTGTACCGACAGACCCCAAGTAATGCTCAAGCACTGATTATGTATTTAATTACATTTAATGTTATCCTTTTTTATAAGATAATATTTTACTTGATAAGACCACAATAATAATGCGAGATGTGTTTGTTTCAAGTAGCAAAAATGTAATGATCGGGATACAACCTTCTCCTCATTTATCATTATCAGAAATTGAATGACTTTAAACAGTTCATAAGCCAGCTATTTAAAAAAGATTATATATTGAAGCTTGTTTATACTGTATGTTCATATTTAAATGAAAATGTTATTTATGATAGTATTTAAAGGCTTAATAGCATTTGAATAAATAATATAACAATAAGTCATGTTATATAAACCAATTATTAGCAACTAAAAAAACTACTGCAAAAGGCTTTTAGTATAAAAGACTTTAATTTGGAGCAAAAACATTTTGCATTAGATTTATGTCTCTTTACTCACAGCTGATTGGTCCAGTATGGGTTTGGGACCTAGAACCTTCTCCGAAGCAGGCTAGCCATATAGTGTAAATTACCTGATCAAAACCAACCCAATCTTGAGCCCGAAAACTCAGTTTGCCCAAACAGGTAATTTACGAGGGTAAATTCAAATACTGGTTTTGTGCAACAGGCCTCAGATCTTGAGAAAGAAGGGATTTGTAGAAATCTGTCTGAGATATGGCAGACCAGCAATCGTCTACATTTACAGAGGTTTCATCTATTTGTTTGCTAAGCTGGCTTGATCTAATAGAATCGATGTACTTTGAACATATGCCTTTTGCTCTCTCTTTAGCTATGTCTTGCAACGTTTCATCCAATTGTTTGTCCATTTCCTGAGACAGTAGCTCCTCATAGCGGCTTTTGTAGTATGGTTTTCTTTTACAGAAGCAGTCCTCCAAACACTTAAGGCTGGGTGAGATTTCACATGTTACACATTTTATACATTTTTTACAAAACAAAAAAAACATGTTGCTTGATATCAGCCACCATCCAATGAAACCAACAGCTATGCAGACGTAACCATAAATCTGCAACAACAACAAAAAAAAGAAGAACAATAAAATCAAGCAGACAAATTTGAGGAATTAATAATTAAGATTAATATTATCCAAAATGTTGTCTTTGTATTATACTCTTTTCACACTTGAACTAGTTTCAGGCTTGGACTGGCCACCATGAGCACTGGCAGAATTCTGGCTGGCCTGGTGACTGATTTGACCCAGTATTTTTTATTCACTTGACTTTTTTATGTTTGGTGTCCAAAAGCCTACAACAAAAACTCTAAATGAAAAGTGTGTTACAGTACTCTGAAAGTCAGACAACTGCAAATTTAAAAACTGAAAAGTTGATTCTGCCTCAACGTTCTGCCTTCATGTTGGTCTCAGCCTGAGGACATTTTCCTCACTGGCAATAGTTAAACCCTCTGATCTAAAAGGTCCACAGCAAAATACTCCACACCTTGCTATTTCCCATTTTCAGAGAGCATTTTCTCCAACTATGCATTTTTTGGCAAATTTTTTGTACATCTGGTTTGCTCACGTCGCAAGAATGAGAAACAGGTAAGAACAAATTTGAGTTATGCATCAAATTGCTCATTTCTGTTTCATTTAGAGAGACAGTTTTTGCACATTGTGTGTAAGACTTCTAAATTGTGTTTAACTGCTTGAAGTTGTTTAAGGTTTAGGGCAGGGGTCTCAAACTCAAATTGGCGGGGGGGCCATATCAGTGACTAACAATTCATAGGAGGGCCATTTTAACACCCAAACACAAGAAAAAAGTAGAAACCTGATTTAGCTGATGCACTCAAGACTTTCTTCCCATGAGTATCAAAGTTCCTTCTTTTTGTTTTGTAGGGGTAGTTTAAATTGCTAATAGACATGATAATAATAATTATTATGTCCCAATCAATTGTTGCTTAACCAAAAGTTTAACAGATAGCGCAAGAAAGCAAGGGTCTGTTCTTCGTACCTTGCTTAAATGATCTAAGATGATTTGACAGATCCTGGATCTTTTGATTTTGATATCTGATCTCTGGCTAATTTGGTTTTTCAAACAAGTTTGCAAATCAGATTAAAATGTCTGGATGAACTGATCTGAGATTGCTGCAAGTGTTGTGAAGAGCAGATCTATTAATCGTCGAAATCATGATCAGCAATGCAACAATTGGCCAGCAGCACAATGACATCATCTGATTAATATTCAATTATCCATGTGAGCAAAATGATATCAAATTCATAGTAAACTGTTTGTTAAATAAGATACGCAACATCTTTCTACCATTGTTGTGGGCTGCATGCTTTACATTTACATGTGTCAAGAATATTTAGCAATTTATTTAATTTAACTTTTAGGTCAGATTTTCTTTATTGTAGTAGTCTAGGCCTATTCAAGTTTCTTAATCAGAGTAAGGAATAACTGGCTGTTTAAATAAATCTTTCATCAAAAAAGCATTTTGAAATCAGTGTCTGCAACTTAAGTGAAGCATCAAATCACCGCCATATTAGTCAAAACACGTGCATAACTGCATAAATTATTATTCCTTAAACTATAACTATGTATTTTTTTTTATTATTATTTTTTTACTATTTTACTATTTTACCAAGTGTAAATAACTACTACTTTTAAAGAAAATATGCATTTGGTATATATTACCTTTGCATTAAATGACCCGATCTAATCCTGTTTATATGAAATAAGCCTGCACCTAAGCAGGTTTGAGCTACCAGAACTGTTGCTATGACAACAACTCCCAAATAAGTTTTGAAGAACGAAACAATTCTGCATCGCATCAAATCGCCAATAACCAAATCCAGCTAACTGAGCAATACATGTACGAAGAACGGACCCCTGAATGCAGTTTTGGGTAACTTCTCAATATCATTCTTTTTAGTATAACTACAACAAAAAGGGAAAAAGTATGTATATATTCTCTTTTACTTTAACATGTTCAATTTAGCCAGCAGTATCATTTTACTGCTGCACATTTTTATACAATTCTTAATATGCATATTAGGAAAATCTATTAATTAGATCATTTGAATATAATATTAGGGGAAAAAATCATATTTACACCACCAGCATAACGTGTGAGCCACAAAGAGGTGTTTGTACAACAAAATCAGTGTTGGGCAAGCTACTTGAAAAATGTAGTGAGCTAATCCAGTGTTTCCCCTACCATTATATAAGGGGGGCGCCCCGCCCTCCCAACGGCTGTACCCGCCCCCCTTAAAGTCACGTTAATTGTATTGAGTGGAAACTATGATGTCAATTTGTATGCAAAAACCCGGAAGCGAGTTAGCATTTTAGCAGTTCCGGTTCCCTTGTCCCAAAGTCAATGGGTTTTTTCAATGGGATTTCAGTTAAATCGCTTAAATAAGGTATGTGGATAACACAAAGTTAAGATACTTTTACGTTTTATTCTATGGCATAAAACACATCAGTTACATCACACTATTGATTTTTTAAATCGGTTTGGCTTCTTTAAACAGACGGTTGCTATTAAGTTGCTAATCGGGACTACAGGCGGTGTCGGAGACATTATATGTCAAGCTGATCTGGTCTGGAGCGCAGCTCGCTTATACTGGGCATTTGGATTTGTCTGTGATTAAAGTATTTTCATGAGTAGTTTTCTATAGTTTGTAGTATTTTTCAAACTGGGAATTTATATTGTGTGTAGATAATGCCTTCACTTGTAAAGACTGTCAAGACAGATTCATTTGGTAATCATTTATTTTTAATTAAACGATATTATGGAGATACTGCTTACCAGTGCATCCTTTATTTTTCCTGCTCTCAGTAATGCAAACGTGTGAAAAATGTGTAAGAATACATACATGGTAATTGTCATTTTAATGTGATCAATAGACTTCTCATTCTTTTTTTTCTTCATCTGAACACATTTAATTCTATCATAACTGCAATATTTACACCCCTCCTTAAAATGTATAGCATATGTGACTGTATGGGCTGCTTTTCGCTGTACTGTGACAAAAAAAGAATATTGAATGTTGTTCTGTCTCCATGATGGAACTTGCAGGCATATAACATTATACACTTATTTAAACATGTCTTATGATAATATCATGTAGGGACATTTATACATACAGTTTTAAAACTTTTACAACAGCCGTAAAGCAAATCAAAATATATTTCCCCCGTAAAAACTTTCCAAAAGGTACATAGGTCTATGTGCTTTTGCGTATTTATTTGTTTATAATATTATAGCGTGGATTATAAACCGAGAGAGTAAATCATTGTCATGGATCATATTTCTGAAAATAAGCTTGAAGAGTTGTCTGTAGCAGGGTGGTGCTGACGTCACAGGCGAGCGCCCCGAAGGCTGTAGTCCGTTTATAGCCTAATGTTAGCTTTTCAGTTCTTGCGTTTGCATTTAAGATCCAAAAGTGCTAAAAGTTGTATATTTGTGTGAGGATCATCCGGCTGGACAAAACGTGTAAGTGTATTGAACAGTGTTTGAACACAGAGCTTATTATTTGCAAACTTCAAAAAGCCTATGGGAAAATCCTATAAAGATTTTATCGAGGGAACCAGTTTTATGCTAGCAGCCAATTAGCCTACAAGGTGACGTCATAGTTCCTCCACTCTATTATCTATATAGCACTAGATCACAACTTTTTTTAATAAACAAGCTAAATAGCATATGTAATATCTTATTAACACAACAACATGTCATTTCTGTCCTGCGCTCGCATCACTGCAGCTAAAATATATACAGTTGCAGACATCCCAAGTCTCCTGAAAGTTCCGGGTGTCTCCCGCAAATGACTCCCGGATGCCCACAAACTAATGATAATCTCCCGGAAATCGAGCGTCTCCCGCCCGGTCCTCAAATACGTCCCGCATCCCTCCCCGCTCTTCAGATGCGCCGCGTACATCCCATGCTGTGATCTTTGATGCGAGCGGAGCTATCTCCTCTATCTAGTGTCTAGTTATGACCTCTCCCGGAGGCTCTGCGTGTCTTCCGCAAATTCATACCGGCTCTGTGATCCCCCAAAATGAATTAAAATACCCGGAAATCATGGCGACGAGAGTGAATGAGCAAGTGAACAGATTCAAGAGCCACAGTAATGGTCCAAACAATACATTTGATAGGTTAAATAAATAGAGCAATATTGGAATGGTCCTGCATGTATTTAGGCCTTTTTTACATATAACAACTGAAAGTTCTGTTTTTGACAATATTACAAGTTCACTAAAAGCTGGCTGGAATTATTAGATAAAACTTTTTTTAACATAAATATTTATTAATATAACTTCTTGTAATACACTCATTGCTATAAGACGTAGTTTATGGGCCTATTTTTTCTTATAGTAAACAAGTATTAGATTTATAGATGTGCATTTTAACTTATTTTCATCTTCCATCATTTGCAATATTTCCAAATTCCACTGTGGTGACCCCTGATAAATAAGGCACTAAGCTGAAGTAAAATGAATGGATTAATTATTTTCTGTAAAGCTGCTTCTGGACATGACATGTTCACATCTAAAAAAATTTAAGAGACATGTTTAATAAATGTCTCAATAAATGGGCCAGACATTTCTGACTTTCCATACCAAGAGGCTCAGGAAATGTTCTTTCAGAAGCCCATAAAGATTGCAGAGACAAAAGCTGCACAGTTTGTCAATAAAAAAAGATATAAAATAAATGTTAATTTACAAATGGTTGTACAGTTCAAATAGTTGTTCAATTATTTACTGCTGTCATTAAAGACCATGACTCCTTGTGTCAGTGTGAGTCTGAACAGCCACGCTGCGTTGGGTCGCGTCGCGCTGCAGCCCCAATCTCCCCCCTCCAAAACTGTAAATCTAGGGGAAACACTGTAATCTATTAGCTACTATACTTAAAATGTAGCTTAACTACACTAAAAGCTACCCCCTGGGAAATGTAGCAAGCTAAGCTAAAAGCTACATGGCAAAAGTAGCTTAGCTACATCTAAGCTATTTTTACAATTTTCATTTTTAAGTCGAAGCAAAAATTCAAGTCAATCATATCTTAGTGGTCCATAAAACTGTCAATAAAACATATGAGGCATAATAGTTCAGTTCAGTTATTTACTGTAAATAATATGCTGTACTAAATAGAAACACATCATACACCCGTACACAGCGCTAGTCCAGCATCTTCACATTGGCACATTGTCTTGACTAGTACTGTTGAATGACATTTATCCTAGGAGCAATGCTCAGGGTCCATACACTACTGCACAACAATGATAAACATGTTTTGGCGGGTCGAATCCGGTCGAATCTCGTCATGGAACCATCGCTCACAGATGACGCAAGAGATCCATTCCTCGGTTTTCTTGGGGGTTTTTGTGTCCCCATATTTTTGCAAACAAACCACACATCTCTCCTCCTTTTTCTGGCCTTTTTGTTTTTTTGCTTTTTGGGTTGGTTGTTTTCCTTTTCCTTTGTTCTTACTTGCCACATATTCAAAGTGTGCATCACTTGTGAGGTAGAAGCTTGGGGGTTTGGACCGCTTACTTTTGGTAGCACGTTTGTGGATGGGAAATTCTACCAGGTCAGCAAAGCGTGGGGTGCTCTGAACAGAGCTTTGAGGAGGGTTTGGAAGAAGATGTGATGAAGCATTACTTGGACATGGGCTTGGAGGAAGACTTGGGCTCTGGTTTGGAGGAAGCTGAAGGTTCTTGGGGGCCTCAGGTGCTTCATTCCGTTCTGTAGTTAAACTAGGAGAGAAAAGATCTTGGTCTATGCGGGTGGGATCCAGTGGATAAATCCCACTGCCCCTAAAGCTTGCTCGTGCATTCTGTGGTGTTGCTGCTTTTTTCCAGGCTTTTGAGAGCATGGGCAGAAAGAGGGGTCTCTGCAGTTTCCTGCCACCACTCTCTCTGATGTAGATCCGGCCCTCCTGGTTCCAGTAATGCTTCAAGCTTTTGAACAATGCCCTGTCAGTTGGCTGGAGAATGTGAGTTGTATGAGGAGGGAAGCACACAACATGCACATTGTTGTCTTTCATGAGATTAAGGAACTCAATGTTGAATACATGGCTGCTGTGACCATCAAGTAGAAGCACATGTGGACGAGGATCTTCTTTAGGCAGGTGAGCTATGAACTGCTTTCCCCCGTCTAAAAACACCTCATAGTTGATCCATCTATTGTCTGAGATTCTGACAAGGGTGTTGTTTGGTCCCCCAAAACACCATTCTGCCCGAAGCCTTTTGCCTTTAAGTATGACGAGCAGGGGCCCATACTCCCCTGCTGCATTGAGACAAGCTAGCAGTGTTGTTGTTTCTCTTTTTTCATTAGCCGTGATTTCAAAGCAGGGTGATCGTACTTCAGCCACAACTCTTGAAGACAGGAAGTGGTCCTGTAGGTCTGTTTCATCATAGTTCCATATGTGTTCTGGTAGGTCCTGGATCCCAAGCTCAGAAATAATTTCATGGTAAGAAGCAAATCATTTCTGAACAGAAACAGAGTTAAAGCAGGCTGCTCGGGCAGAGGAGAGTGCCTCCGGTTTCCCCATACTGAGCCCTGGGTTTCTCCTAAGAAAGCCTTGAAACCAGTAGTGACCTGCCTTTTTAGGTGCAAGGCCTTGTATTCCATTGGCTTCTGCAAATTGGGCTGCAGAAGCTTGTATCTCAGGTTTTCTCATGGGAAACCTTCTCTTGCTCAGACATTTGACTAGCTCTGCTAACTGGACCTCATCTTCTTGGGGAATGCGGGACTTGCTTCCAGCAATGTGCTTGTAGCCCTTTACAACTCCTTTCACTCGCCTCTGCAAAGTTGATTTTGGGATGTTCCACGCTCTGGCCAAAAACCTTAACTTGGGTTTGTTCTCTGCCTCAACTTCCTCTCTATACTCTTCAATTGCCCCCTTCATTCTCTCTTCACTCCATTTGTTGTATTTTTGCTCTTTCCCTGTGCTCTTCCTTTTGCTGCCTTCCTACATCTCTCTTCCTGTCTTATTGGTGCCATTCTAATCTGCAAATAGCTCAAATTAAGCAAGGCTGGTTAGGATTGTTATTTATGTTCAAGGCAAAACTTACTGTTAGATTTGGTGTGTTTATTAGGGCTAATTAGCACAGCTAGCTATTGCACAAACCGTTGATAGCAACATGAATATGGTGTACGACTGTAAGATTTTTGTGGTTGATTAGGGGTTGCACAAATGAGAAGGCATACAGAGCGTACAAAATGATTTTCTATATAAAGCTTGATCTTTTTCTTGATTAGCATAGCTTTTCAGCACTGTCCCAATCACCCAAAACCATGCTTGCAAATTGCATTTGGGTGGATGGGACAAAATAAAAACAACCCAAAACTAAAAATGAAAACATGATATTAACAAACTTTTTACTAATTTTGTTGCAGTAGTACAGGGGTGTCAAACTCAATTCCTGGAGGGCCGCAGCCCTGCAGGGTTTAGTTCCAGCCCTGCTTCAACACACCTATCTCCAGGTATCAAACAAGCCTAAAGCACTCAATTAGTTTGATCAGGTGTGTTTAATTAGGGTTGGAACTAAACTGTGCAGGGCTGCGGCCCTCAAGGAATTGAGTTTGACACCCCTGCAGTAGTACATCATATTCATGTTTCCATCAAAGGTTTCTGTAATATTTTAGATATAGCAATTTTATTACCTTATTATGAAAACTAGCTAAAGCTTATGTCATTTTCCGCACCTCATGTGCTGCAGCATCAACTTCCTGTTTGAGGCTTGCCCCGCCCAGTGAGATGATGTCACACCAATGAGGGCATGCAATATTGATTAAATAGTCTCAAAGCAAGGACTTGGCCAAAAAAACATATATTTTCACTCATCAGGCAAAAAAATAAAATCTGTATGGCTATACTGTCCCATTCAACCTTATGTCCCAATCACCCTTAATTCACCCTAATTATAATAATAATAATTATAATAATAATAATAATAACAATAAATAGAATCCAAAAAAACAACGTTTAAAACATGACTAAGACTGTTTAACGTTTAAAACATGACTAAATTTAGAATTGCGATTAGACAGACTTCACATGTAGTCATTCATTTCTACAGTATAGTCTATTTTCGGACTACTGATTCTGGTCAACTTTGGGAATAGGCATCTTAAAATAAACAAAAATTGCAAATGTAGGCAACTTAGCTTTTTTAGAAGAAGCATCGAATTTAAGTGTGATGCAGTCAGAGAGATTTTATAATGCACAGGCTACAACTTACCTGTGACGTGTTTTTGTAGTTTGTAATCAGGCTGTTTTCTTGAAGAGTTTTATGTTCCTTGCAAGGAATTTTAAGTTGTGTGTCGTTTTGTTTGGTCTTCATACAAACGTAAAGGTCTCCGTCTAAAAGAACGCATCCAGCCCAAAACAGGGCTATTCCAAGAAGCTGGAAAATCCACGGACAAATACTGCAGCAACAAGTCCCACAAAACTTTGTTCTGGTTTGTTTCAGTACGTTTAAAATTACAAACAGAATTATAGGAATGAGGCCAAAGTAAACGACCACAATGTAATGGACCTTTTTTTCACAGGAGCATGAAAATTGAGAATTGAAGATGTACTGAAAAATGTAAATCATAATAACAACTAGAAATACATCCGCAGCCTGCGACAGGGCCAAACGCAGTTTGCCAGGAAGATCTGAGAAGAGGTGCGGCATGGTTGATCAGCTGAAGCTCAGAAATGCAAAGGCTTAAGTAACTGTTTCCTCATGCTCAATGTCTTAAATGAGTCCTGAGGCACCTGTATATCAGTCAAGATTTTTGCACAAATCATCAAAAGGCTTTCTGACGCAATTTTGGAGGAGTCTACTTTTACCACAGAATTATCAGGTTCCCATTTGGAAACATGAAAGTGGCATTAAGACATGAGAAACAGCTCCAAAATATGCAGCTTAGTTTCAGTATGAGTGTTTGAGGGATATTATGTACATTTCATGATATTGATTATGCAACCTTGGACAACAATAAACCCTTTGTTCTTTTACAAGAATAAACAGATCAATTAGCAACAATTTTTTTTTAACACAAACAAACTCTCTGCAACTTATCTCTTTCAAGTTACAATTCATAGATCTTATATGTTTATAAGTCTTATAGATTTGCTTAACTTAAGCACTTAAAACGATGTCAGTATATTTAGAGTAGCCTAATTATATTAGCAAATTAAGTTTTTCCTTTCTAAAATGCTACTTTTTACTATTATCAAATTTTGGAGGTTTTATGTATAAAGTGATATACTGTACTTTTTTCAAAATATCATACAAATTAGTGATACTAATATTATATTAATGCTTTAATTTATTCAGTAGTAAATGAGTAGAAAACTCCCAAGCTAGGCAACAGTTGTCAGCTGCATGTGCCACAGTGCCAGTTTCTGGATTCTCTTTGTGAAAAGTGAAGTAAGAGTAAAATGTCACCCAATGTCTGGGCTTCAAGCCCACAATTGCAAAAAAAATAAAAATCCCACATACAGTATTCTGCCAACATCACAGTTTTTGTTTCATTTTCAAATAATTAGTGTTTTAAAGTTAATGTCTAAGCCTGTATAAAGATGTTTAAGCCACTGTGTGAAATACTTAAATGTGGACATATCTATATTGTGTAATGCTTAACATATCTATATATTGTCACCTTAGTATTATAAGGTTCTATGTGACATTTTTGTCAAAATTGAGTTATTGACATATTCTTATTAAATAACAACTTATTTACATTATGGGATGTTTTTTATATGTTTTTTATATAAGTTTTTTACATTTTAAGACTTTTTATTTAAAAAACAAATGTTACACACATACTGTTTGCTATATGGAATGCAAAAACTTTGAAGCTCAAAATCTCAAAATAATTCAGAACGCAGACAGAACCTTATAATTCATCTTTAAAATAACTGGAATAAATGATTAAATGAAATGATAACCTACTTTTGAACAGTTATTTTATAGCGCAATAACATTTCACAATTTTACAATTAGTACTGTATTTTTGATTAAATAAATGCAGCCTTGGTGAGCAGAATAAGCTTATTTTAAAACATTTAAAAATTGTACTGACCCCAAACTTTTTTTTTCCACCGGTAGTGTATGTTTGCATAGTGTTCTATTAAAAATGATAACACACTCAGAAAAACTGTACAAAACTGTAACTTTTAGATTACAGAGGCAATCACTGGGGGTATTTGTGTAACTCTTATAACCCAGGAGACATAACTATATAAGACCTTTTGTGGATATTGAAAATTTCAGATAAAAGTCAAATAAAACTGCATGCATCTTCTTGTAGAGGATATAGGCTTTGGCTCTGCACACTTCGCAGCACTGATGAATACTAAAGACTTCAAAAACTAAAAGTGAAGTTACTGTCGTTTTGAGTTAATATGACCATGAAAGGATCAGGTTTGTGTAAGTGACTTCAAAATTGTAATTAATTACATATTACAAATTACATCATTAAAGTTGTATTTAAATGTCTTTTACTACATCTGAAAAGTAACTTAATTAGGAAATATGAAATATTTTAGTTAAATCCAAAAAAATCTCAATACATTCATTAATTCATTCATTTTCTTTTCAGCATAGTCCCTTTATTAATGCGGGGTCGCCACAGCGGAATGAACCTCCAACTTATCCAGCATGATTTTACGCAGCGGATGCCATTTCAGCCGCAACCCATCCCTGGGAAGCATCCATACACACTCATTCACACTTATACACTACAGGCAATTTAGCCTACCTAATTCACCTGTACCACAAGTCTTTGGACTGTGGGGAAAACTGGAGCACCCAGAGGAAATCCATGCGAGCGCAGGGAGAACATGCAAACTCCACACAAAAACGTCAACTGACCCAGCCGAGGCTCAAGCCAGCGACCTTCTTGCTGTGAGGCGACAGCAATACCTACTGCACAACTGCGTCGCCCATCTCAATACATATATAATATAATTAAACTCTTAATTTGCTGAATTTGAGTCAAACATAGCTTTAGCTTTATACAAATGCAACACTTGAAGGGATAGTTCAACCAAAAATATAGATTTACTCACCCTCAAGTGATTTTACCTTTGTGAGTTTCCTTTTTCTGTTAAACACAAAAGAAGACATTTCGAAAAATGTTAAAAACCATTGACTTCCATAGTATTTATTTTTCCCTACTATGGATGTCACTATTTAGAGGTTTGCACATTTTTTTTAAACTCAAACATTTTTGTGACAAGTGAAGGTTCAGTAAATGATGACAGAATTTTCCATTTTTGCTGAACTATTCCTTTAAGCATTTTAATATTCATACACATTTTGTTAATGACTACTAATTTCTTAATTCATTGTTTCCTAAGAATATACAGTTGTCTGACGTTGATAATTGAGTCACACTTTATTTTGATGGTCCGTTTGTTGAATATAAGTTACATTGTAATTAAATCACATTAGATTATAAGTAGACTGTAAGGTTGGGGTTATGGTTAGTGTAAGTTGACATGTACTTGCAAAGTTTCTTATAGTCAGTAAAATGTCTGTTGCAGGAGCAGTATCAACAGATATTAAGCAGACAGCCTACTAATACTCAAATGGACCATCAAAATAAAGTGTTCCCAAAATAAAGTTGTATAATTTAAATAAATACAATTGTATAATAAAAAAAACTAGGAATAACAAATGGCAGTAAATGGTCAAACAGCTTGCTCTACAAGCCTATGTGTTCATGAGCAAAAAATACCAGATTGCAACATCAAGCAGAACAACAAACTGTTTATTACAGCTAAAAATCAAATGAAGTGAATGGCACAGGAAGTCTCGAGTCACAGAATTGGCCGTGTTTGCAAAGAATTAGGTACTGCTGAATTTATTTATTTACAGTATATAAAGTGTGATGTTGAGTGGATGCTGACAAGGGAGGTGCTAATCCAAATGCAGGTTTATCGAACAAAGAATGGTCAGTACATGCAGGCAGCAGACGAGTCGTAATGTTCACAAACAGTATAACAAGACTCAGCAATGAAGTGTGCGTGTGTGCTGTGTATATAGTCCTTGTAATCAGTCCATTATGATCCTCTGGTTGTGAGTGTGTGCAATCAACGAAATCTGGAACAGATGCGTGTGAGCGGTGCATGACTGGAACTTGTAGTCCATGTAATGGCGGATTTGTAGTCCTTATAGTGATCTGCATGTTTACCAGCAATCTTCCAGGATTAGATCGCTGGTAATTGTGACATAAGGCAAGTACATTATAGCTTACTATAACTAAATTACTTTTAAAATAAAGAAGAGTAAAACCTTACTTTATGCAGTAAATATAATTATTTCATTCTTATGACCAGTTATATGTAGATAAGCTCACACACACACTACTGTATTTACAGTAGGTGAAAAGGTTACCAACAATTTGTCAAGCAGTGTTTTATCAAGAGTATCAGGACACACCTCTCAGAGGTAACTAATATTGACTCAGGGAGGAGGTGCTGATCTCCTTCAGTGGAAGCAAAGTTAGAAACTAGTCTGAGGGGATTAGATCGTGCTCGTCCGTCTTTGCCTGTTGATTTATTATGCCGTCTACAGAGATGCTGAGCACAGTGGTACATCGATTCATCAAATACACTTCTTAAAAGTAGGACCAGCTTATAACAAAATGGCTTCAATTGGACAAATAATCTTTGGAAGGTAGAAACATGGGCAACTTTTTTCTCTATTTCAGGTTAAATTGTTAAGTATATAGTTTAACTGTTCAATTTTGAATGTGTGTCTTCTGCAGTATGATTTGTCTCATAGTAGTCATGTCTGGAATCATCATTTTGATTTTGGCTATTGCATTTTCAGGTTAGTAAAACCTTTGGTCACGCTTTTTTTATGTACAGTTCTTACTTTTATAAACCATTATTAACTTTGACTTTTGCCTCAATAATCCCCTAATTTGCAGCTTATTAATAGCTATTAAGGTTGTAGTAAGTAGGGGTATTCATTGGTGTTTTCTAATAAGAGAATGCAGAATATGTACTTCATACGTACAAATAAAAAGCTAATATCTACAGTATATAACAGGCATGTAATAAGCCACCAGTTAATATTCTTTGTATAGGGCTTTTCACAATAATTATCATTCCAAGGCAAATTTACAAATGGTCTGCATTATTACATTACAATCAAAATGAGTTAAGATATTAAGTTTACGAAGGACAGTACATCGATCAAACATATACATAACTTCCAATATAAATATAGTGTATGTATACTCAAAAAATGAGCTGCTTGAATGTTGTTTTTTGGGACAACTTAATTGTTTTTTGTTCAATCCACTTAAATTTACTTCATTCTTTCTTGCTCTCCCTCTACAAATTGACTGTGTGGAACCCAGCCTTTTTTTACACTACAGTATATATAATACATTTTCAGTTAGGTGATCTGATCTAAACAAAGAGTAAGACCAATTTGTGTGTATTGCTTAAGAGTTTGTGCTGTATTAGTGAGAATAGTTCTTTAAACTACAGTGTTATCACACTTTCATATCATTTATGTGATTATAAATCTATTGGACATATTTGTAATTGAAACTAATTATCTATGTGTATGTTTGTTTCTAAGTGTCCCAAGGCACCGTTGAGAGCATTAGTCCGTCTACTGTGGGGAATCTTGACGATGATGTGATGCTGGGTTGCAGGTTTCTTAGTAACACTGGCAATGGGCAGTTCAGTGATGTGTCGAT
Organism: Danio tinwini; assembly: GCA_903798205.1. Taxonomy (NCBI): domain Eukaryota; kingdom Metazoa; phylum Chordata; class Actinopteri; order Cypriniformes; family Danionidae; genus Danio; species Danio tinwini. The sequence continues at coordinate 7,044,355 of CAIGQZ010032266.1, read as the reverse complement.
TACTTGGCTGAAAGATTCCGTCAGTGGTGTGGTTTATGAATACAAGAACAAAGCAGCCCAGCTTCAGACACAGAACGCACAGTTCAGCAACAGGGCTCAACTGTTCCCAGACTCTATTTCAACAGGGAACGCTTCCCTGCTGCTGAGAAACGTAAAGCTGGAAGATGACGGTGTGTATCGCTGCACTGTTAATGCAGCAAAAGTCTCTGGAACTGCTATCATTAAACTCAGAGTGGCTGGTAAATGCTTTTTTTTATTTGTTTGTTTGTTTATTTTAAAGTATAAAATGTTTCTGCTTTATACTTTATATATGTCATTTATTCTTTTTATAAGTCATTGAATCATTCACTCAATCGATTTGTTCAAGACTGTGATTCATTCAGAAACTTTGATTTTTAAACTTTACAATTTTAAATATTAAATATTAAAACCCCCAAATCAAAAAAGTTGGGACAGTATGGAAAATGTAAGTAAAAAAGAAAGTAGTAATTTATTTTATTTCTGATAATACAAGAAACATTATTTAAAGCAACACAGGCTCATTCTGAAAATGTAGCCCTATATACATTTTTGTAGATCACGAATTATGTAGCCAGAAGTACGTATGGCTGGATTTCAGTTTGTCCAGTTAGCTCGCCATGTAAGTGGGTGGAAATGAGACACAAAGTTGACCAGGACGACGGGGTTAGAGTCTGCTGAAGAACGTTTCCAAAAAGCAGGTATGACAAAAACAGAAACTAAAAAATAAAATAATCAAGTAAATCGGGTGAGAATGTGGTAATATCTGAAAATGTAATTAAAAAAAAAACAGATGAGGGCTTTTCTTTTTCTGGATTGCTTTTTAAAACTGTTGATTGGGTTTAGGGAAGTGGGTGGGCGGGTCAATCTGTGCTTTTGAAAACACTATTGGTTGGGTTTACGAAAGGAGAAAGGTGGGTCAGCTGATTAGTCAGTCAGTCAGTCAGTCAGTCGACAGCAGCCTCTGGTGGATTTACGTAAGAACAGCAACTGTGAATGGCACTTACGAGAGAAATTTGAGCTCTCAAGAAGTGTACACAGCGGCCTCTGGTGGATTCACGAAAACATAAATTCCAAAAAATGTTGCTCCTGCGGAATATTTGGCACTCTCCAGAAATGTATATAGCGGTACGTTTTCTGAATGAGCCTGGGTTGATTTAATGTGTTCCTCATGTTTTTTTTTTTTTTAAATAAACACATTCCAATTTTGATTCTTACAACACATTTTAAAAAAGTTGGAACAGAACAGTAAAGCATTTACCACTTTATAATGTTGCCATACCTTTTCACAACACTTTAAATACATTTAGGGACTGAAGACACCAAGTGATGAAGTGTTTCAGGTGTAATTTTGTCCCATTCTTCTTGCAAACAAGTCTTAAAGAGTCACGAAACACCAAAACACATTTTTTGAGATGTTGACAGTCATATATGTGTCTCACGCTGCTATAAACATTATTAGGACACCTATATGTCATTAAAAAGTGAAAATTGGTTGTTTTTGCATTATTTTGAGCAAATTCGTTCTTCCGGTTTGAAACAAATATTTGAAGCTGCGTCACAGAGATTAGATACTTGCGTGTAGTCGAGCGTGGAGAGTGGATGTCTGTACCTGCGAGTGCATCGTGACGTCTCTGAGTGTGTGGCATTAATTCATGAGAAAGACTTGTCCCAAAACAAGTGGAAGAACAAGAATTTGGAGACATGGGTCGTCAGTGTTGCATTTATTATTGTGCTGCGTTTATTAATGTGCAACAAAGAAGGTTTTGTTTTCATTTCCCCGCTATGGGAGCGCAGCTGGACTCACATGTGGAATACAATGCACGCGACAGAAATGCGTTTGTAAGGAACATTTTTTTACCCAAATGCTTTTCGCATCTGGAAATGATGAAATCCGGATTTGCCGCTCGTCTCCAGACACGGCTCCAGTTTGTATGGATTGTCCTGTCTCTACAAATCTAGTAAGTGTGTGTGAGAGCAGTGCTCTTTGTTTGTTTATTCAGATGGCAAAGTTAGTTTGTATCGTCAGCAGTGCTCTTTCAGTTTTTAAAGACATGCCATAGTCAAAATGATTTAGTTACTAAATTTACAGTATGTTAATAGCACTGCAATATTATAGTACTATATTATAGACTGAAAGATCCGCTGTAAATGCTGCTCTCAGAGTGTAAACATGTAAACACAGCAATCAAACTATTACCGTCGTGTAGGATTTTCGCCGCATTTTGTGACAGGATAGTCTATACACACACGGCTTTCTGACGCTACCTAATGAGTGCATTAAAGTTACAGAGAAATGCAGAGGATTTTTTCTCCCATTCGCTGAGCACTATCAAACACTTTATTAAATCCCCACTTTCCAGCAGTTCCTTGCATACAATATCTCGTTTGTCACGGGGGACGTGCAGGAAATGTTCCTGAATAAAAAGTGAAAGTGTCAAAGTCGACAAATTAATCATTTGGCAAATAATTTGATTACTGATGTCCATGTAAACACAGTCACTGTCTTTTCCCCCTGCGTCTGTGTGTTTGTTTTGCCTGTGAAAAACAACGTGTGCCCAAAGGGAAACTCCCATTTTTGCAAATCCTTCCCTCTTTCCCTCCCCCGAAACTCCCACACTCCCAGAGCTAGACACACCCACTTTCCTGACTTTTTCCAAACTAGAGGTGTGAAAACACACTGCTGAGACAGGGGGGTTTTGTGGCCCTTTAAGGTGAAGGGGTATAGGGAAAAGGGGTATGGGGTCTTCGTTGTCACATTTTGCACATTAAAATGGACCACACATTCTCTATTGAAAACAGGTCGGGAGTGCAGGCAGGCCAATTCAGTACCTGTATCCTCTTGCGTTTTAGACTGTCCCAACTTTTTCTGATTTGTCTGAAGTCATAAGAGTGTGTTAGATGGACACATTACTATCCTGTGAGGATTTGTGAATAGCGGTTAAGTGATATGAACGATGTCTGTTTGTCATATAACTTGGCAGATATAGGATGTCTGTGTATTAACTCAGATCTGTGTGTTTATTTGAAGCTTTTTCAGCTCCCACATTTACTGAACTGACTAATGGATCTCTGTCTGCTGTGGCAACTAAATGGTTTCCCCAGCCAGAGGTCAACTGGTACAATCAAAGTGGGCAGATTTCAAACAGCAGCACCAGTTTTTTCAACATTGCAGGAATCATACAAGTTTCTAGTCTGCTCCAAGACCCAGTAAAGGAGAATGAAACTTACCGCTGTCTCATCCAGAACTCTCTTGTGATCGCTGTCTCAGAAGCAACTGTCACAGGTAAAATAGTGCATGTCTACAGTGGAAAAATAAAAATGATGAAACCAATTATTAAGCAGGACTCACCCATAATCATAACATTTACACAGAGCATTGCATATCAAATCAGGTTTGTTTAAAAAAAAAGATGTGATGATTGGACACTATGGACAAACAAACTGGTTGTGACTCATTAACTAGAATAACACATGTAGATCATGACATGAGTTACACAGCACTATGTTTCTGTTATAAACTATTTCTTTGTCTTTACTGTTTCTCAGCACACAAAGTGATGCAGAGCACATACTTCATTTTCAATGCTGCTTCTACAAAAATTTCATCTTTACATCTACTGGTCACAGTCCTCATTCTTCTATATGGAGTCCAGTAGACAAATCTCTTCAGCAATGGTCAAGCTGATCAATTACAAAGGACTGTATTTATCAGCTGCTACAGACTGGAATACGTTGTACTACTCACTATTCACACATCTTAAATGGTGACTTTTCCAACTAAAAGAAAATCTGAAGTTCTACCAAATTTTTACCATCTGCTTGTGTAGAAACCTGTCAAATATTCATCATCAACAGCAACAACAACAAAAATATGTGATAAATACAACACTATCTCACTGCAATTTATAACTTTTTGATTTAGTAGCTAATTTATATGAATTTGTGCAATCTCATTTGTACAGTTTAGTATGATTTGATATGCCCCAATGAGGTGGTGGGTTTAGGGTGCCACGCCTCTTTTTTAAATCATACATTTTTGTACGACTGAACTTGAACTGACAAAATGTAAAATAGTTACGTTTCCTCATGAGATCCTGTGAATTCTTTTTATTTCATGAAACATTTATTATGTTATTTACACATGCTTTATCTGCTACAATAGGTGATGTAAAATTATTTATCATGGACTATTTTACATACAGTTAAACTGTTCTTGGAAATAAGTCAAATTACCATTTGCAACATTTTGTACTTCTTTAAATTTTATAATTATTTTAATATAGATTTAGAATTTCATCTATGAGGACATAATAAACAAGTTTAAAAATTAATTAATGATAAGAAGGTAAGACTTAAAGGTGCAGTAGGTGATTGTCTTCAGAAACATTTTTCGTTGTGCTAGTTGAAAGTCTCTTCCCATTTCAATAGTAATGAATAAAGTAAATGATCTAAATGTATTTTTATATTCTGGGTAAGGCATCAGACTAAAAACATTTTTATCCAATTAAATATTGTAGGGCCGACGATTCCCATAATTCTGATAAGTAGCTAAAATGTCTGTCAAGAAATGTAGATTTGTACAACTGCTCATCTCTGTTCACGCAGATCGGCCATTTGCATGTGCACAAGAGACACAGCAGTAAAATCAAATGCTGAATCAAAACTTGTTAAAATCCTGAATCAATTTTGGAGTTACTTTTGCACGCTGGAGGAAGGATGACACCATGGCTAAAGTATTTCTTTTAGACAGGTAATGTTATGTTTTAACACTATTTTAGTCACACAAAGCTGATGTGGATTTTGTTGTTTTATGAATGGGTTATATGCACAGAAGTGTTGTTCAGCCACTGAAATCTTCTGGTGAAAGATTGATGTGACTATTTTCAGTTTCATAAGGGTCTTTTTACAGCATCGATAATGTAGATTTTCATTTAGTTTAACAACAAAACATCAGTAAATATCGCTATTTCCCCTCGCCTGCTTTACTGAGCTGAAGGTGGATTTATATTTACATTGGTTCATTTTTGAACAATGACAACATGTGACGCGCTCCCTATATTGTTTACCATGCTACTCTGAATATTTGGTCTAAAATAGCATGTAAGTATGGCCTAGTAATAAGTGTAATTCCTGCACCCCGCCGGCCAACCACTAAGCATACAGTAGTCACTTTAGGACAAAGTGTGAGAGAGTGAGACCTGCAATCTTTGCAAAATATTGCACATTAGGACAAGTTGTGTTTCCTAACTACACAACTGAAAATGTGCTAGATATAATACAGTTTTTACAGTTGGGAGTTGTAGTATTAAAAGTACTGTAAAGTTTTCTTACTGGCAAATTACATGATTAGTGGGTTGTCTACTGTCATCTCTAAGGTGCACGCTTTCCTGTTTCATGAGACGTGGTTTTGGACAGCAGGGGAAGGACTGTGTTTCAAAGATATTATGCTAACCAGTTAGCATTTCGGCAGATCACCTACTGCACCTTTAATGACAAAGCCCTTTAGTTAATAGCATTAGTATATGTCAAACATTTAATATTCTTGGTTCATGTTTGTGCTACTGTAGATATGTCTGTTATATTACTGTGTAATAGGTCATGAGCTATCGGGACTAACAAAAACATTTGTCTATTTATAATGTAATGAAACATTAAAAACACTGTTGCAAATTTAAAGAATGTCATTGTTGATGTGTTGCAGTAACTAATATTAAAAGTAAATTCACCCCATCATTAAAATGTACACACTATTTACTCCCCTTCAAGGGGTTTCCAAACCTTTATGTGATTTTTTTTTCATCTGAACACGATAAGCTTATTTGAAGAGTGTTAGAAATCTGTAACCATTGACTTCCATAATAAGAAAAACAAATATTATGTTAGTCAGTGGTTACCAGTTTTCAGCATTTTTCAAAATGACTTCTTTTGTGTTTAAAAGAAGAAACTCAAACAATTTTCTGACAAATGAAGGGTGAGTAATAATGACAGAATTTTCAGTTCTCTGTCCTTTAAGGCACCTTACTGTGTGTTACAGATAACAAAAGATCTTTATTCAAAGGAATAGTTCACCCAAGACTGAACGTTTGCTAATAATTTGCTCACCATTGGGTGTAAGTGAGATACTGCTACATAAACTGCTAAAATCTGAAGAATGATTTTAAAAATAATGTGCAGTTTCTTGCACGGTGGTCATTTACTTGTTTCCAAGACCTCATTGGATCGTAGGAGTGATTATTAACATAGTTTTGTTTTAACTGTAAAGTAGATCTAGGCTATGTGTTTACTCCCAAAATGACATTAGCTGTTAACTCGCATTTTATGAGATATCAATGACCAGCTAAAAACTTAGTTAATTATGACATATACATTTTAATTAGAGACAAAATGTCTTGGAATAGAATATCTTGCATGGATGATGGTGAGTAAATTAACAGAAAATTATCAATTTTGGGTGAACCCTTTAATAGCTGTCTAACCATAATGATCCTGACAACCATTTAAAAACATTTAATATTACAAAAAATGTATCTGGGTTTATTGAATACATTAGAAAGGGATTTATTCGATTTCAGCATGAAACAAAGTATCATAATCGTTGCATTTGGATGGTGTGTCAGGGGCAATCTTTTGCGTGTTTCGATCTGTATCCAGCAGATGGGGACACCCATACTTCCCAGTGCTTTTGATATCTGGGTTGCTTCTCTCTTTTTTGCACGACTGGAATGGGTCTGCTTTCAAGACACGCCCCCAAGCTTGTAGGCGTAAAATGATTGGACGGCGATACACGTTCTCAAATAACATGAGAAAGTTTTTCAAAGTTTGGTGTGAACTGCATTTTTTAGTAAACATCAACAAAAGTAGACTACTGCTGTCCTACTAAAGACGATTAGCCACTTTATTGTACATTATTTAAATAGCCTAAAATATGTCAATTTGCAAAGAGAAGCGAGAAGTTGCCCAGGGTAAAAGTAATGGGGACAGCGTGAAGAAGTCCAGAGCGGTCTGCGGGGTTTGTAATCGGATGTACCGAGAGCCTAAAATCCTGCCCTGCCTGCACACGTTCTGTGCGGACTGCGTTCGTCAGCTCGAGCCCTTCTCGGTGCGTCGCGTGAACGGGGACCGACGCTCGCCCGGTCAGGACAACTCTGGCTCTGGCTCCACAATCCTGTGTCCCCAGTGCGATTCAGAGGTGGATCTGCCGCCGTCGGGTGTGGAAGGACTGACCACTGATCACCTTGCGCTGGACGAGGTTTTCACGGAGACCCTGCTGGTGAACAACAGTGTTGTGTGCGACTTGTGCAGCGACAGCGACGCGGGGAAGCGCTGTGAGGTGTGCTGTGTCAATCTCTGCGACTTCTGCAGTCAGGCCCACAGGTTAGTTAGTTTATCACTGACTAATTAATTCACACAAGAAATCCGACATGGCTTTATTTCCGAAGCACAAATGTAAAAAGGACAGGTAATAATCTCATCAAAATAATCTCACCATTCACTCACCCATAATGTGACTGATTCTAAATCTGAATCGAACAGATTTCTTGACCGTTGGCTGTCACTGCAAGGACATTAACATTAAAGGGCACCTATTAAGCTCCTTTTTACAAGATGTTAAATAAGTCTCTGATGTCCCTGGAGTGTGTATGTGAAGTTCGAGCTCAAAATACCCTACAAGTAATGTTTTATAACTCTTTGAAATGGCCCTTTTTAGGCTTTGATCCAAATTGTGCTGTTTTGGTGACTGTCGCTTTATATTCAAATGAGATTTTGCACTTTTTCAAAAGAGGGCGGAGCTACAAATGCCTATTTGTCAGCATAGTGGCAGTATAAAAAACTAGACTTACATACTATGCTAATGAGGAAGAGATTGTCATTATTGGGCTGGGCTTTCCCCCTCTGATTACATGTACAAAGAAAGAATGTCATTCAAAGTGTTTCAGCAGTGTTTATCAAGTGTGTTTATAAAAAACTTATTAATACAGTTTACCGTTAGAAAGTAGTTATATTCACATACTGTTGCTACACAACTGTTTAAATCCCTTATTGTGATTTTGCGTAATAGGTCCCCTTTAAGACATACATTACTCATAAACAGCCTTTAAATTGTCACTCTAAATACATTTAACACAATCAATATTTTCATTTTTGTAAAGTAATGCTTTTGAAGGTTTGTAAAGTGTAATTAAAGTTGTGTAGGCTAATATTCATTCATTCATGATGAATTGCCAACTTATTCAGCATATGTTTTAGGCAGCAGATGTCCTTCCAGCTGCAACCCATCACTGGGAAACACCCATACACTCTTATTCTCTCTCACACACACATATGCTACGGACAATTTAGCTTACCCAATTCACCTATAGCGCATGTCTTTGGACTTGTGGGGGAAACCGGAGCACCCGGAGAAAATCCACGCAAACACAGGGAGAACATGCAAACTCCACACAGAAATGCCAACTGACCCAGCCGGTGTTCGGACCAGCAACCTTCTTGCTGTGAGGCGATTGTGCTACTAACTGCACCACCGTGCTGTGTAGGCTAATATAATTGTAAAATTTGTGCTTAACACTTTTATTAGCCACATCATGCATGTAACAAAACAGTCTCTACATCTAATCCAATTATACATACATCCTTACTTTGTTACGTTAAAAACAGTATATGAAAGTAGCATGTCTGAATTCAAAGTATTTATAAAACAGTGTGTAAAATAGTCCACCTGAATATCCCATGATTCCATGGGGGAATCTGTTGGTTACATAACAATGAAAATGAGACTAGTTGGAATAGGTCTTATTCAAAAGGATTACATACTTGAAGTTTTGGAGACAGCTGTTGAATAGGATTTAAATAGGATGCCCTTGTACAATTTTGAGTTAAAGGTCAAGTTTTATGGTTGTTCAAAATCTTCAGATGTAACATTACACCCAGAAATGGCTGTTCTGAGTATGTGTTCTTTGTGAACACCGCCGTATGCATTTCAGCTTTGCTATATTTTGTATATTCAATTTATCTAGTTTTATAAAAAAAATTTGGTAGCGGTTTAGATTATAAATCAACACATTATATTCTTCAATAAACACTTAATAAAACCTTATTGATAATAAGATAGTTGCAGTTGTAGTTAAGAGTTCTAGAAGATATGTTAATAGAATAATATTTTAATATGTGCTTTATAAGTTGTAATAAATAGTGCTGATATACGCCCTGAAGATTCAAAAACTGTAACTACAATAGTACAATTTTGTACTTTTTCTGTATTTACATGTACAATTTAGCTACTAATATGCACCTTACCTTAACAAAAGTTAACATATGTAAATACTATTACAATTTCTAAATAGTTTAATTAGAGGGAGAGAGAAAGAGTTATTTTTTTTAAAGGAAAATATTAGGGCTGGGCGATTTGGCCTTAAATGAAATTCTCGATTAATTGAACATTTGAACTCGATTATGATTAATGAATGATTATTTTATTTATGTATTTTTTACCTTCATACAGTAGTTCACTGAAAAGTTATGTACAGTAAATATGCTCACATATTTCAAGCAAGAGATTTTTGAATGAAGGGTGAACATCAATGTTGAACAACTGAAATTAAAATTGCCTAAAATTTAAAACTGCCTAAAAATTGCCACATTGCCTAAAAAGAACAGTCACTTTTAGAAAAAAAAAATTATTTTCAGTGTTTAATAGAAAATAAGCAGTATCTCTTCTAAATAAAACAAACAATTCTTACATATCTTTTAAATAATATTTTAAACAGTGCATTTCTTGAGTCTTCTGTAAACAAATATTTTAATGTAAATAATAATTTTATTGTACTGGAAAATATGCCTTCTCAAAGCATCTCTGGCACAGCTTTCAATCATTGTCAATGTAGTGCAAACACGCAACATGTAGTCAAATTTTCTGAAAGGTGCTCGGGTATGCGACCACACGAAGTCTGAGCCAAACCATATGTGTGCGCTCAACGCAGAAGTATAAGTCAGCCTTAACCGAGCGAGGTCACGTGACTCAATACAGTGGGGAAAATAATTGAAAAAATTGACCTGGAAAAATTTGATCGATTATAGGTTCTGAATGTCGATTTCGATTACTTTTCGATTAATTGCCCAGCCCAAGAAAATTGCCAAGAAAACAGAAAAGTGATATTAGTGATACAAGATCAGTACCACTATAAATTTACATATAAAGTATAAATACATATAAAGAAGACAGGATGGACAATAGATAAAATTATTAGATTCAATATTTACTTTACATTGATTTATTTATTACAGTATAAATACTGACCACCAAATAGAGTAGGTCTAGTCAGTTTGTTCACAAACATTCAGTCATACAGACATCTTGTAGACCAGGGGTCATCAAACTTATTCCTGGAGGGCTGGTGTCCTGCAGATTTTAGCTCCAACCCTAATGAAATACACCTGAACAAGCTAATCAAGGTCTTATTAGGTATACTGTAAACATTCTTGCAGGTGTGTTGAGGCAAGTTGGAGCTAAACCATGCAGGGACACCGGCCCTCCAGGACCAAGATTGGTGACCCCTTTTGTAGACAATACCATCATGATATTGTTCATTAAAGAGCCCCTATTATGGGTTTTTGAAATTGACCTTCCATGTAGTGTGTAACACAGCTCTTAGTGAAGTGAAATATCCAGCTAAAGCTCAAATCTGAAAGTGGACAGTTTTTAAAACTATTGATTCATCTAAAAAAAAGTCGACTCATAGTGGTTTAAATGAATCGTCTTGATAACGAGTCTTTAGCCGTTTCGGCGTGACGTCGATATGAAACAATGGTTGCGCGCGCAGACGAACAAAATTTAAACCTGCGGCCCCGCCCACTAACACAGCAGCAGTTCTCTGTTTGGCTTGAACTTGCTCCCAAGACAGGCAAACAGTACATACCGTCACGTGATTGACAGCGCACATTGGGCACACAAGGGCACTAAGCTGTTTGCATTTAAAGAACATTACATTTTTCTGTTTGAAATACAAGGGATTTTGTATATAATAGTATTGAACAGTTCATTCCAGTGCATTATGCTGTGGGAGCGAGTTCAAGCCAAATAACGAGAACATTGCCTACTAGGGTCACAGAATAGGATGGTCACAGAATTTTGGTGTAACACATACAAAATAAGGACAAATTATTAGGTACAAGTCAAACAAAGGCATGCTGGACTTCGGGCTGGTGCACCGCACTGGTTGGGCAAAGCAGAGTACAGGTAAGCCCTGAAAACATACCATTTCATGCAAGAGGTGCCACAGCAATGGTTGCAAATAGAAATGATCTACAGCTGAGAAGGGAGAAAAGCTGCAAAATGAAAGATAATTAATGAAATCAGACCTGGCCCATGACACATTAAATGACAAGTAAATAGCTGCCTCCTTGTTTTCTCTAGCTTGTAAAGTATGTATTTAATTGTGTTGTTACTTGTAACTGCTTGCACTGTATCAGGTTAACTCTATATTCCCATATCGCGTCTATTAATAATGCCCCATTCACACGGGGCTTCAGTGCAACGCTTGACAGAGGGCGTGTCTAAAGCTGGGGCTGACGCGATAGTCATAGCAGCGTCAACCAATGAAATTAGTCAGCAATAGGCCACTGTCTGAGCTGCTGTATTTGCATACAGTGATCTGATTGGCTGACACTTTTGTTGGCGCTTGAAAAGTTGAGCAGGTCCCAACTTCTGCAGCGATCACAGAGAGACAAGTATTATCCGCTAATAAACATGGTGTTTTCACATCAGTGATAACCTAATTGGTACTTGAAGTGCCCCCAAAAATAGAGCGCAAGTCTGTGGGAATCACTACGATTCATATATCAGATTTTATAACTGATTTCTTTAAAATATAAAATATTTAGAATAGCAAATAGATTAGAAAGTGATGTTTTCTTTCCAACATTATCAACCCCATAATTCATATCTTCCCTGCAGGAGACAAAAGAGGACCTCATCTCATTCTATCCAGACTCTACAGGAGCTGAAATCTCAGGGTCGTCTGACAAGGCCCGTCCTGTGCTCTCTACATCCTGGCCAGGAGCTGCGTCTCTTCTGTGAGCCATGCGACCTCACTGTGTGCCTGGAGTGTGCTGCCACTTTCCACCGCGAGCACCACTGCAGCTCTGCTCACGAAGTCATCAGCCGATATGGAGATCGCATCAGGGATTTGCTTGTCAGGAGCTTAAAGCCTCGCCTGGCTCGTCTGGAGGAGTCTGTGAGACAGGTGGATACGTCCCAAGAGGCGCTGCAGGCCCGGACTGATACGCTGATGGGTGAGATTCGAGTGTTTGCTCGGGCCTACGCTAGTGCGGTGGAGGCACATTGCTGTTCGCTGCTGCACTCGCTGGAGGACTTGAGGACGCAGCGCAGGAATCAGCTCCATCTGCAGAAGGCTCAGCTGCAGCAGGTCTTGTCTGATGTGCGTGGTGGGGTGGAGTTCACAGAGCGACTGCTCACGAGTGGCTCAGATGCCGAAATCCTCAGTGCCAAAGGCGTCACTATGAGGAGACTAGTGAACCTCGTGGAGTCAGGATTTGACCCACACCCATCGACGGTTGCCAGCGATAATGCCAGCAGCATCTATTTTCTTCCTCATGAGAGTGCTGGAGAAGTGGAGGGGTTTCCTGTGGTAGGAGCCATACATGCCAAGACTGTGGACCCTAGCAAGTGCACTATTCAGGGAGAAGGTGAGTTTTGTTCTGTCGTTAAAGGTTGAAGAAAGCATCAAGTACTTTTTTTGAGATTTTAACAGATTTGTGTGTGTTGAGAATCAATTAAGACAACGTTAGCATCTGTTAGCTTTAATTGTGGGGAAAACTGCATAATTTGTCAGTTAATTTCATCTTCTGGGTAAAATTTTTTTGCAGCGGGATCAAAATTTGTGACATAGCGCTATAAATTATATGAAATTAAGAATAACCTATTGTATATGTAACAGCGTATTAAATTGCTTACTGTTTATTGCTTTGATTTTAACTTTGGAAACTATAAAATCATGCATTGTCTCAAGTTTTGTGTCAGTTTTTTTTTTTTTTCGTCTTGAGCTGGTAAGCAAGCTAGCAGTTGTTCTCCCCCCTCTTTTTCCATGCCCACTCCTCCCTCTGCTCACAGTGTTCCACGCCCATCATGTAGCATTTTCTGAATAAATTCTAAGGTAGACTTAACTGAAGGAGGGGGCTCTCAGGGCCTTTTATACGGTTAATTCACAACCCCCACCCCTCACCCCCCCAAAGTCAGTGCATTGACATGTGGCACAACTGTGTTGTGGGCGTCCTGAGTTCGAGTCCCGACTCGCAGACCTTTCCGGATCCCTTCGCCCTCTTTGTCTCTCCAACTTCACTTTGTCTCAGCATCAACTATCCCATCATAAAAAAGGCAAACATGCCTAAAATAAAAAAAGAACAAAAAAAATGGCCACCCCTCACCAGATATATTAATCCTGAAAGTCCTGAAATCAACTCTTTTAATTATAGTATTTTTTTCATTTATTTTATTTATTTAGTTTGAAAATGAGCATAGCAAACACTTGCAGCACACAGTTTTATGAGTAATGCTCTGGATTCAAAACTGACTAATGGCTGACATTTGTCAAAGTGTAAAAAACAGAAGTATCTTGGGTTTTGACATTGAGGAAGATCTTAAAGGTAATTTAAAAATGTGAAAAACACGGTCATATATTCATTCATTTTCTTTATAGCTTAGTCCCTTTATTAATCAGGTGTCGCCACAGCGGAATGAACCACTAACTTATCCATCATATGTTTTATGCAGCAGATGCACTTCCATCTCTGGGAAACATCCATATACACTCATTCACACACATACACTATGGACAATTTAGGTCACCCAATTCACCTATAGTGCATGTCTTTGGACTTGTGGGGGAAACCAGAGCACCCGGAGGAAACCCACGCAAACACGGGGAGAACATGCAAACTCCTCACAGAAATGCCAACTGACCCAGCCGAGGCTCGAACCAGCACTGTGAGGCGATCATGTTATCCACTGCGCGACTGTGACACCAGTCATATATTAATCATTCTTTTAATGCAGTTGTAAATCTATGCTTTCCAAACTCACACTGAAAAAAAATTTTTTCAGGAATTCACTTTGTACTGTACAGTATGCTGCACAAGATGATGTCATGGTATTGAAATTGTCAGTGAACTGCTTCATTTGAGGTATATAATACTGTATATCCACATACTGTTATTTTTTTTTCTCCATACTGAGCCGTTAGTCAGTTTTGAATCCAGAGCATTACTCATGAAACTGTGTGCTGCAAGTGTTTGAATTGTTGCCTTTACTCTGGAAATTTAAGCTGTTTGTTAAATACACATTGGCTCGCTGCACATTCCCCAGAAAAAGTTTCAGATTGTGTGACAGGATCTAAAGTCTGGAAGTCAGACAATAGATCCGCTTTTGTTCGGCTACATGCTCAACACACACACACACACACTGCCATGCAAAAACATACAAAAACACACTAACCAAAGGCCTAGGGCATGACACTGGGGTAAATAGCAGACAACATTCCTGGCTACCATGACAACTCAACAGTTTTGCTGTATGTACTCCTGTTGCTGCTTGGGCGTCATTATAAAAGAGCCATTTACTGTATCAGCTCTGTCCCAGCATGAAACACACAGGTTCACCTCAGGAGGAGAGTATGCTGTCTGTGCTCATCCTACTTTTACAGAAAACAAGACTTTGCTCTATGTTACCTCATGTGTAAAGCACTAATGTGAAGCACAGACACTCCACTAAAATACCAGATCATTTTGCAAAAAAATAACGAGAAGACTAACAAAGTGCAGTTAATGGTAAAACTAGTAATGGTAAAACCAGTGTGTGTTCATTATTATGATAAAAGTCAATTAAATTATGATATAGTAAATTAAAAAACATGATAGCAAATACAAATTTACTATAAAAAAAGAAGCATTAGGGACTTAAGGCCCGTGCACACCAAGACTTTTTTTGCCCGCGTTTTCCGTCGACGTTTAACGCCTCGTGACTAAATAAAGGGCGTCAATGTGATCGTGCACACCAACGCGCAAAAGCGTAATTTAAAAAAAAAACGCCTCATGCTCGTTTTTTTTGTTTTGATGCGCCGCGCCGCATTAAAACCTTCCTCACCAATCAGATTGGCACTTTTGTTCACGTGCACGGAGCTGCTGAAGTTACAGTAAACAGCACTTGGAGGCGCTCAAGCGCAACACTGTCAATGCTGAAGAAGATTCCCAGAGGCGTGATGAACGTGGAGCTGCTTATTGCACTAGTGAACAATAATCATTTCTTCATCTCTAGAGCTGGAGCTTTTGCTTGAACCATCCATAACAACAAGTGTGTCAACTTTGTCTTCTTTCTTACAAGCGGGTGTCAGAAGCTTAAAGTTGTGTAGCGCCATCTAATGTCAAGGAGTGATTTTGCACACTCTTTTGCTCGACGCCTGTGAAAATCGCTTGGGTTTGAATCCGGAAAAACGTCTTGGAAAACGCTGACGATATACGCAAATAAAAAGCGTCCCGGTGTGTACGAGCCTTTAGGTTTAGGTAAAGATTAGGGTTCTTTGGGGGGAAAAATTACTGGAAAGTAACTGGCCTTGCACAATTTAGTTACAAATGTAAGTTGAGTGTATAAACACCAAACATTTAAAAGGAAAATTCTGTCTTTTTTCTAAAAAATCACCCATTAATTCCTTATGCAATTTTAAAATAATCAGTGCATTGATTTAGTTTTTCTAACATCACAGTTCATAATCAAAAAGTCACAGCTCTGTGTTGTTCTGGTTCTCTTTTTTTTTCTTTCTAATGAAGAAGAATTTGTCTCTTCTGTCCACTCACATGTTTGTCCTGCTGTGAATCACTCACAGGTGTGGAGCGAGGTTGCGAAGGTCAGCGGGGCGAGTTCACTCTGGTTTGCAGGGACACTTCTGGAGAGCAGATGGGCCGAGGTGGAGACCCTGTGCTCGTCAGCATAGTCCACAAGGAGAGGAAGGGCTGGTGAGAATATGGAAAAATGAACACTACTACGTTTTAAAACTAAATAAATAAATCTTTACTGGCTTGAAGCATACCAAAAGCCAATACTTTCTAATTCTGATTTGTTATTAAATATGCTTTTTTTCCTTTTGAAATTATGCTTGATATAAGTGTCCTTGTTATGCTTTTTGCATATTATTCATAAAGGGTTTCTCTCAAAAAAAAAAAAATTCTAAAATGCCTGAAACTAGTTATACACAGGGGCGGATCTAGGGGTGGGGCACCGGCCCCTGTTTAATTTGTATTGGCCTCTGTAGTGCCTCTCTCCTCTAAGTCATTACTGATTTATTTCAAAGTTCGAACATTAAGATGCGCTTTAATTCACGTCAAACGTCTTAACGGTTACTTCAGCTATTTTTGTTGTATGCCAAGTGCTTTCATCCCAGTAGATTGGCTGGCTTGTTTCGAAACAGGGATTAAAGTTAGAATGTTGCTTGGTGTAGTTTGCTTTCAGACAAATATTTTAAAACAGACCAAAATTGATAGTCATATGTGAGTAGACTAAACGTGTCATTCAGTGATCAGAGTTACAAGCTTTATTTTTTGGGATTTTGTTCATAGCTGTCATATACAGTTGAAGTCAGAATTTTTAGCCCCTGAATCATTAGCCCCCCTGTTTTTTTTTTTTTTTTTTACCAAATTTGTGTTTAACGAAGAGAAGATTTTTTTCAACACATTTCTAAATATAATAGTTTTAATAACTCATTTCTAATAACTGATTTATTTTATCTTTGCCATGATGACAGTAAATAATATTTGACTAGATATTTTTCAAGACACTTCTATACAGCTTAACGTGACATTTAAAGGCTTAACTAGGTTAATTAGGTTAACTAGGCAGGTTAGGGTAAATAGGCAAATTATTGTATAACTATGGTTTGTTCTGTAGACTAAAATTAGCTTAAAGGGGCTAATAATTTTGACCTTAAAATGTGTTTAAAAAATTAAAAACGCCTTTTATTCTAGACAAAATAAAACAGATAAGACTTTCTCTAGAAGAAAAAACATTATCAGACATACTGTAAAAATTTCCTTCCTCTGTTACACATAATTTGGGAAATATTTAAAAAAGAAAATGAAATTTAAAGAGGGGGTAATAATTCTGACTTCAACTGTATGTGTTTTTTAAATGCCCATTTTGAGCTGTTATAACTTATAGAGGCCCTTATACTTGGGGTACAAAATTGAAGAACAAACTGAAATGGCATAGTTTGGATCAAAATCTGGTTGTAGGGAAGTTTATTTTGAGTTCATTTTAGCATTAAGTTCAAATGAACAGCTCTCCGCAGAAATTTTTTTGGGAAGTTTGTTTTGAGCTACCATTGGTCTATGGAGATTACACGATCGGTGGGGGTGTTCTGTAACTCCGCTTTCTTTGCCATGCAATTTTTTTCTTGTTGAAGTTTTTAACAGTCTAATGGCTTTGCATACTATACCTCCGCGACTATCTTGTCTGCTGTGCACATTCCAACCTTGACTGTTTCAGCCACACTTAAATGTTGAGTAGCCCCTCATATTGTTATTCAAGGTTAGTCTTTCAATAGTGAAAATCAATGTCCTGAGTTTTTTTTGGTTTTTGCTTTTTATGAAAAGTTTTCCTTTCTGGAGGTCATTAAACCATTCTGAAGTATGAAAAATACACTTTCAGATACCTGATGACTGTTTAATTTCAAACATGCGCGGTGGTAGACAACATACTGGGCCATCTGACCAATCAGAGCAGAGCAGTCTCTCAGATAGGAGTGGCTTAGAGAGATCTGATCTTTGAATAAACATTTTCAAGCACTAATAATTAATATGTTATTATTTAGGCCTATGTATGCACTTTAATTGTACACAAAGTGCTCTTCTGTATTATAACAAACTAATAAACGTCATATGACGCATATTTGTCAGTTCAAAAGTAAGAATTTAGATTTTTGCAGTAGTAATTACAAAGAGAGTGTGTTTTAAATCAACAAATAACAAAGCAGAAAAAAAGCAGACGCTGCAGTCAAAATACAGCACATTATCAGCATCTAAGATGAGATTATGATATTATTCAGACAGTGAGTTTCCTCATTCATGTCATATTCCAGCAGTATAGAGGCGTCTGTGGTGGACAACAGCGACGGCTCCTACTGTGTGTCCTACAGCCCTGCTGAGGCTGGACTTTACTCAGTGTGGATCTGTGTTAAAGCACAGCACATCCAGGTACATGTCCAGATAATAAACAATACAGCTGTTTATTAATAATTATTAATGCCTTTAAAAAGCATTGATGCTGGGACTGATAATCTCTGTTTCTAGGGTTCACCATTTGTGCTGAATGTAAAGAAGAAGTTGAGACGTCACCGTGGTATCTTCCACTGCTGCTCCTTCTGCTCCAGCGGGGGCAGTAAAGAGGCTCGCTGTGGTTGCACAGGGACCATGCCAGGTACTCTTTATATACAGCTACAAAAAAATCAAGAGACCACTCGAATATTCTCAGCTTCTCTGGATTTGTTACTGTGTGTTTAAGAAAAACATCTCTTTTTAGTTTTTGTCTGTTAACTACAGATGGCATTTCTTCCAAATTTAAAATAAAACAATGTAATAATTTTTTTTTTACTTGTAGTTTTTTTGTTACAAAAAATAAAATAATGTGCTACATTTTTGTGATTTCAGTGGAGTTTTGAATTTCCATAATTGCTAGAATAATACTGATTTTTTTATCACAACAAATGAAAACATTTCTTATTCTCACCATGCTCTAAAAGACAATAATTTATACTCTAAGTGACAATCATTTTCTTTAAAATTTGAAAGAAATATCGGACCTTCATAGAATGAAACCAATATAAACATTGTACTCAAAATAATACCTGTTAAATCCAGAGAAACTAAGAATTTACAAGTATGTCTCCTAATATATGTGGATTTCAAATGAATCCCCCCCATCCCATTTCTTACTACCAAAATAATTTTTGTTAATTGTAAATTGCAAACATTTATTTAAAAATATATATTTGTTAAATTGTTTAACGTACGATCTGTCTGCCTCTAAGCTAAAAATGGTAACTTTCTTGGCTATAATATATTACAACAGAAACCATTATCAGGCCAGTAGGCAGCCTGGTGAAAGGGGTGGTTGTTTTTTCACAAAAGTGGACCTTTTTGCAATTATACGCCTCATTTTCTATTGAATTGTGAAATTTAACTACTGCATTTTAGTGACATTTTAAGCACTGTTCTGAGTTAGCTTGTTGGATGGTCATCGTAACCACACTTTTTGACTATTTTAGCTAAAAAAATATTCAAATTCGTTTTAATACGGTACGCTTTTTGTGCTTCACACCTTTTGATTGATCTTTTTTGTTTTAAGAATACTTTCCACAATTTAGAATAAAAGTTACTTGTAAAATGTTTTTTCCATTTAAAAACAAGTACAGTAGTGAAAAATCGATGTTGGATTCATGAAATAATTGTAAGCATTGGCCAAAACTGATTAGCAGAAGTCACACCGAAGCGACAGCCAACAGAGGATTCCGCTTGGTCCTAAAGCCTTTTTCAGTGGGTTATTTTCACCATGATGGCATAGCAGTCAAAATAGCACAAATAAGCTCATGTATGCGACAAATTCTGGACCTTTGTCAGTGAGGGGTGGTTCTTCCGAACCAGCCGAACCCCCCCCCTGGCTACGGGCCTGATTATTGTTGCTTATTACTTTTGATTTAGTAGTAATGACTGTTATGCTAATATTATGTATAGACTCAAAATAATTTTCTGGGGAAATGACACATCATATTCTGACTATTCATATTTTGGCATCACAAAAACTCAGAGTTTAAAAAAAGTCAAATATCAAATCTTACTTGCATCTTATATGCACTGTTTTGTTGTTTTGAGTTTACTACCAAGTCTAGAGAAAGAAAATCCTATTGGTAATTATGTTCATAATGTCAACAGAGAGAGATGCATGTCATTGGATGTAATACTTAGTGCTGTTTGTGTGTGTTCAGGGGGGTTTCAGGGTTGTGGACACGGTCATAAAGGACACCCTGGTAAGCCGCACTGGTCGTGTTGTGGGAGTGTAATGGAGACCTCAGAGTGTGTTCTCCATAACCTGGGCTCTGTGTCTCCACGTGGACACCTCCGCACTGTGGAGCTCTAACACAATAAACAAATATACTCTCCGTCATATGAAACTTTAACTATGAACTCATCCTACACATCCTTGAGTCTCACAAATAGCCAACAAATAATTAATATATCCTGGCAGTTTTGAGAAATTGATATTGTGGCATTCATATTATCTTTATTCATAGTGTTATTCCAGACAATCATACACAGGATTTTGAATGACTAATGCTTTTTAGGCTGTCTGTAATTTAAGATTAAGCATTTAAAGTTGTGTCAGTATTCACTGTGTCCCTTAAAGAGATACAGTGCATCCAGAAAGTATTCTTAGCGCTTTACTTTTTCCACATTTTTTATGTTACAGCCTTATTCCCAAATGTATTAAATTAATTTATTTTCTCAAAAATTCTACACACATAATGACATTGTGAAAAAAGTTTTTTATGAAATTGTTGCAAATTTATAAAAAAAAATCCCTGAAAAATCACATGTACATAACTTTGTTGATGCACCTTTGGCAGCAATTACAGCCTCAAGTCTTTTTAAATATCATGACACAAGCTTGGCATGCCTGTCTTTTAGGAATTGTTGCTCATTCCTCTTTGCAGTACCTCTCAAGCTCTATCAGGTTGGAGGGGATGTGATGGTGTACATTCATTGTACAGCCATTTTCAGATCTCTCCAGAGATGTTTAATAGGATTTAGGTCTGGGCTCTGGCTGGGCAACTCAAGGACATTCACCGAGTTGTTGTGAAGCCACTCCATTGATATTTTGGCGGTGTGCTTTGGGTCATTGTCCTGCTAGAAGATGAACCGTTGCCGCAGTCTGAGGTCAAGAGCACTCTGAAGCAGGTTTTCATTCAGGATGTCTCTGTACATTGCTGCATTCATCTTTCCCTCCATCCTGACTAGTCTTCCAGTTCCTGCTTCTGAAAAACATCCCCACATTATGATGCTGCCACCACCATGCTTCACTGTAGGGATGGTATTAGCCTGGTGATGAGCGGTGCCTGGTTTTCTCCAAACATAACACTTGTCATTCACTCCAAAGAGTTCAATTTTAGTCTCATTAGACCAAAGAAATTTGCTTCTTATGGTCTGAGAGTCCTTTAGATGCCTTTTGGCAAATTCCAGGCAGGGGATGGATTCTGTCTGAGGATGATGAAGGCCACTGTGCTCATTGGAACTTTCAGAGCAGCAGAAATTTTTCTGTAACCTTCCCTAGCCTTGTGCCTCGAGACAATCCTGTCTCGGAGGTCTACAGACAATTCTTTTTGTCTTCTCACTTGATTTGTGCTTTGACATGCACTGTCAACCCTGGGACCTTGTATAGACAGGTGTATACCTTTTCAAATCATGTCCAAATCAACTAAATTTACCACCGGTGAACTCCTGAAACATCTGTTGAAAAATCTCAAGAATGATCAGTGGAAACCGAATGTACCTGAGCTCAATTTAGAGCTTCACAGCAAAGGCTGTGAATACTTATGTACATGTGATTTATTTATTTATTTATTTATTTTATTTTTTTAAATAAATTTACAACAATTAAAAAAAATTTTTTTTTCACAATGTCATTATGGGGTATTGTGTGTAGAATTTTGAGGAAATAAATTAATCCATTTTGGAAAAAGGCTGCAACATAAAAAATGTGGAAAAATGAAGAGCTATGAATACTTTTCGGATGTACTGTAGTCCACCTCAAAAAATGAAAATTCTCTCGTCATTTACTCACCCTTCACTTTTTCCAAACCTGTGAACAAAAGAAGATATTTTGTGGAATGTTGAGCCATTGACTTTCATATTTGTTTATTTTTATACCATGGATGTCAATGGCTACAGGTTTCCAACCTTCTTCAAAATATATTATTTTATGTTAAACATAAAAATAAAACTCATAAAGGTTAGGAAGATCTTGAGGGTGAGTTTGCCAGTCTGATTGACAGTTGACATAAAGTATATGAAAATGCATTGTTTACTGTACATAATGCAATCCTAAATACATTTGACATTTAACTATGTTTTTTCTTTTCACATTCAGAAGTTCAGTATTTTTAATATTCGGTACTTTATAAGTATATTGTGTTATTGACTGTGCCATTGATTTATGTTCTATATTTTATCATAATTACAACAATTCCTTTAAAAAGCTTTTAAAATTCATTTTATTTGTAATGTGGTACATCATATACAGTATATATTATTTTGATATATTCCAAAGACTATGTATTATATTGTACAGAATATGTTCATTAAATTTCATCTGTCTTTGTATTTGCTGTACTTTTACCTCAGATTAAACAACTCTTACCTCTTAAATATTTCAATCTGTGCAGTCATTGTTTGGTTCTCCTCAGAGAACTGCGATTTTACACGTATTTCTCTTGTGTTGTCACTTTCTGAACGGGATTTTAGATCGGTTGTTTGTGACGCTAGATGGCAGCAGTGTTTTGTAAGAAATTTGTTTTGTTTTGTGTGTAACGTGGATCGTCTACTGTACGTGTTTTTCTTTTTTCATTGAGATCTGGAGAAATGTTTTAGAAGCAATTAAGCAACACTGTATAATAATCTATATAATGTTTTTTAATCTAAAGTAAATATATTGTCTCATGTCATTCTTGTAAAGTTTAAAAGAGAGCATACTGAATAAAAACACTACGAGAAGATGTGTGGATATTTAACAATATTATATCGTTGTATAGACACATATTATATTGTTATTGTGGCAATTTTAAAACACTGAATAATAATGTATTTTTTAGAGTATCATGTAAAAATAGGCCCATTTATATTACTGTGTTTACAATTGTGTTTATAAAGTCTTAAACTATTTATTTTCAAGCTAATTGTAATGGAAACGTCTTATAAAGCATAAAATAGGCCTACTCTTAGGCGACTTTAATGTTATTTTATTATTATTATTATTATTAAATCTAACATTAACATAACATCAAATGTAGCTTTTTTGTATCACAGTTAATACATTATCCTTAATAATGAAAACTAGTAAAATATAACCTATTGTAGGCTACTTCATAATCTTTTTGCCATTTACAAATGTGTTAACTCTAAACATTCATATACAATAAAGCAATACACAATATTGCAGCTTGTCAATATCGTGATAATACTGTATATGCTTTATATATGTAACACAATAATAATTTTCACTTGCAGAAAGAATGCTGTGATTGATTCAAGGAAAGAAATCAGACAATGACCTCTAATATTTTTCCAGTATGCCATGCACATACAGAGCAGTGGATTAAAGTAGAAGTCAGTCTGATTGAGAAGGACACCGTACACGCTTTGAACCCTCTGTTCCTTTTTGAAATCTCTCAGTTCAGCCTTCAAGGACACCAGCACTTCTGTAAGCCTGCAAACCATTTCATCATACCTGACTCCTATTTTTTTTTTAAATAAGATTTAAAAAAAAAAAAAATTATTTGTTCTGATATATTTTTGCGGGGTGTTTACATTTTACATTTCAGGCATTTATCAATAAAGTGTCTGTTATTTATTTTTATATTCAAATTTAGAAAATGTATTAAATATACAGTGCTCAGTTTATATAAGTACACCCCTCACAAATCTATCGTTTAAATTCATATTTTTAATAGGAAGCTATCCAATATTATATTTGTGCATATACATTAGTCAGTACTAAAGCCAAATCTGGAGCTTATCTAACAAAACTTACGATAATAGTCCAAAAACTAGTACACCCAAATTTATATGTTAGAAAAAATAATAAATACAAATTTAAAAAATAGGAAAAAATCAAGAAAAGCAAAAAAAGGAAAAATTTAGTTGAAATTTTGTAGGCTGTAACTTATTTTTGCAATATTTTGCTTGAATTTAGTTGTATTATTTTTCAATTTCTAAATATGTTTGATGACTAAAATATTATTTTAATAAGTATATCTGTTTAATAAATCTGTTTTGTTCAAATGCACCAAAAATACATTGCCTATTTACTGAGAAATGGATAAAATATTCATTTTCAAAATGGGGTGTACTCAATTATGCTGAGCACTGTATATTTATTATGGCTATATGTTAATTATGTTTTCATTGTTTAAAATAAAACACATGTTTACTTGTCAATATATGCTGTATAGATTTTATTTTAAAAACATTTTTATTTTATATTTTCATTTTGAGGTCAAGTTTGATAAATTTAGTCATATATTTTATAGTTTAATTCATTTATTATTATTTGGATGTGCTAGATTTATTAAAGATGTTTTTGAGTAAATTTAGATTATTTGTTTTATTACACATTTACACTTACACATTTCTAATAAGAATAATATTTGGAGCATTTTTTTTTCATGAAATGTAAGTTGTTCAGAAAAACAAATGCTTTGTTAACACTACAATAAGGTTGTATTAGTTATTAGTTTATGTGTTTACTAACTTGAGCAAACAATAAACAATACAGTATTTATTACACATTTATTACAGTATTTGTTCATAGTTCATGAAAATTTCGTTGTTCATGATTTTTT
Organism: Danio tinwini; assembly: GCA_903798205.1. Taxonomy (NCBI): domain Eukaryota; kingdom Metazoa; phylum Chordata; class Actinopteri; order Cypriniformes; family Danionidae; genus Danio; species Danio tinwini. The sequence goes on along the minus strand of CAIGQZ010032266.1, from coordinate 7,019,666 downwards.
CATCTTAACTCATGGTGCATTAACTAATGTTAACAAGCATGAATTTGGATTTATTTTATTAAGGACTTAGTAAATAACTATAATAAAGTATACAAGCATTGTTCATAATTAGCCCATGTTAGTAAATACAGTCACTAATGAAACCTTATGTTAAAGCAGTGGTCTCAAACTCAATTCCTGGAGGGCCGCAGCTCTGCATAGTTTAGCTCCAACCACCTCACACCATGCTGAATAGTCTCTAGTAGTCTTGGACACCTTGATTAGTTGGATCAGCTGTGTTTAATTAGGGTTGGAGAAAAACTACAGAGCTGTGGCTCTCCAGGAATCCAGTTTGAGACCTATGTTGTAAAGTGTGACCAATGCTTTCATATGTCATAATTAAAAACTCTTGGTCTTTAAATTCAGTCAATGGCAATATATGATTTTATTTAAGCTAAGTAACAAAAATGTATTTATATTATGACTTTAGTTTTAGTCCACTAAAATAACCCTGATGTAGTCATCTTTAATTTGCGTAACCCATAGGCCTACCCTTTGCCAAGGCTATTTATAAAAAAGGCAACCAAATTTAATGCACACACATGCTCATGGTAGGCCTATATATAAAATCAGTGTGGAGCCAGAAGGGTGTCCAGGGTGACAGCCTGGGTGCCACCTCAAAATTGTATTTGCTAGTTCCTGATGCTGATTGACATCTCATAAAGACGTTTTTGAATATTGCCGGCAGCGCTCAAGCTTTTTTTTATCAAATCAATGACGAGCCGAAGACAAGAGCATGGTTTCAAGTAAGACAAACAATATTGGGCAGTAGCGTGGCTACCAGTAGTAATGCTACTAGCTTAACTACATTTCTCAGTAGCGTGGAGGTAGTGTCGCTATACGTTCTAAATCAATAGCTTTTCAATAGCGAAGCTTTTATTTTCAGCAAGTAGTGCAGTAGCGTCCACACAAGCTAGATTTACTGATCGACACCGACATTCACGGAGCTGTGAAGCCGGTGTCTAGCTGATGACAGTAAATCCACATGATGGCGAGAATATGACAATTTCTTGTTCGTCCTGTTTTTCGGTGGTCGACAACACAATTTTTGGTTTGTTACTGCCACCTCTCGTGACGTCGCCAACCAATTAGGCTAACACAAGAAATTTGCTTGATGTAAAGATGACTGAGAGAGAGGAGTTATTTCTCAAGTAGGATTCATCGTGACAATCCCTCGAGAAGTACATGTTAAGGTGCAATAACGTTATTTCTGATACATTCCATGTATGTAAGTTATTATATTTAATTTACGATGTTTAAGTATTTTGCTGTTATGGAGAAGTAATGTTAGGCTAGCTGTTTATTTATAATGGAAAAGCCAGCTCATATACTTTCTTCAGAAAAATGTTTTTAGGTCGGTTGCTGATTTTAATGTGCAGGTATGATAGTGGATAAATGTGTTTCTAACTGGATCAGATGTAACCAGACTTTTATATTTTTGGACAGGGTGAGATATCTGACTTCTTTATAAAGAAGCACAAACAATGTGCTTTTTCTTTTTAAAATCCAGGTCTGTTTGATTTCTGCTATGTGTAATTGCAGTATTTTATGTTTGGTTTTTTCTTTATGTTAATGTTTTCCAAATGAATTAAGCATTGTTTTTGTAAATATAACTTTTTAATTGCTTAATTTATGATTTGTGTATGTGTGTGTGTGTGTGTGTGTGTGTGTGTGTGTGTGTGTGTGTGTGTGTGTGTGTGTG
>CAIGQZ010032266.1:7007453-7017915 GCA_903798205.1 Danio tinwini | reverse complement strand
GTGTGTGTGTGTGTGTGTGTGTGTGTGTGTGTGTGTGTGTGTGTGTGGACCCCCTGAAATAGCAGTGGCCACCCCCTGCCCACCCCATGTAAAAAAATTTAGCTCCACCACTGTATAGTGTATGTATATATATATATATATAAATATAGATGAAAACTTTTTTTTATCTATAGGGGGGTAAATTGAGTCACTTTTCACTTATGTGGTGCTTAAGACAAGGGAAAAGGAAGCAGAAGTACAAATACAAAGCATTTAGCTTAATTTTAGGATGTTTCCTTTCAATTGAAATGCTAATAATGCATATTGGACAAACATTTTAAAGATGTGGCCTATTTCTAAAAAAAAAAAAAAAAAAAAAAAATTATAAATAAATAAATAAAAAAGTGGTCATGTGGCTCAATTTACCCTTAACCTGGTAACCAAGCCTTAACCGAGCCTGTGGGTAAACTGACCAGCCATGGGTTAAGCTGACCATCTCACTCAACATTAATAAAACCCACGTAAAGAGTTTAACATAATATACTTCTTAAAACTAATAAACATATTTGATTGACTTATTAGGTGGTTCATTCCGCTGTGGCGACCCCAGATTAATAAAGGGATTAAGCCGAAAAAAAATGAATGAATTCATTTTTTTCTTTATACTAATAAACACTTTAGTCAAAAGACTAAATCACATTAAAAACAACCACTGTACTAACAATGACTGACCTGCTAACTGAAAAGTAAACAATGGAATGACATGTCAAACGACCTTTCAGCATATCAGGGAATTTAGTTATGTTAACACAGACCTCAGAAACCAAGCCGAGTCGACATTTTGGGTTTCTTGTCCAAAAGTCTGCACTGATTTTAGTATGGATGCTGAAATGCTTTATGACCAAGCAATCAAGCCTTGTTTAAATAACAAGTGAGACAGCAACAAAGTAACTGTTTAAAGTGATTTTGTATTCCTGATTGTTCTTTATGTTTCCAGATTGATAAAACCAGTGGCGGTAACTGGTGGTGGTGATATTTATTTTATTATTATTCTGTTATTTACATTTAAAGTCTGGTTTGTATTATGCTGTTCACTTTCAGAATTTGTAGTGATACTTTAATTTCACTGAAACAATATGAAAACATGTCGGTTATGTTTTTGTTTTCATTATTCATTAGTTCGGGATTTGTAGAGCTGCGCGTCGATGGATTACTCTTCAGTGTTTGGACTCTCAGGAGTGAATATTAAACCACACTGACCTGAACTGAACTAAACCGAACTGAACTGAACTTAAACTCTGAAAACTAAACTGACACTTTCAATTTACTATAATCTTCTATGTGAAGCTGCTTTGACACAATCCACACTGTAAAAGCACTATACAAATAAAGATGAATTGAATTATTTTTCAAACATTATTATTATTATTAAATTATTTTGCATATTGAATATTGCAACATTCAGCTTGATAAAATGTTCTTTAATATTACACTGTCCTATTGTTAGCAAGCAATGTGTTAACTTTAGCTTGAAGATTATTGCAAGTTTTGGAGGTTGAGGTAGATTCTTTAACACATCACTCATTGAGAAAAACAACAGAATGAGTGCAAACACTGGCTTAATTTACCCCATAGCATGTGGCTCATTTTACCCCATAGTTGCCATAAAAAAAAAGTTAATAAGTCACTCAAATATTTTGCTAAACAAATTTTCATGGCTTTAAACATAGGTACATCACCAAAATGCGGGGGCGTAGTATAGTAAGTGGGGGGAATGGGTGACAGAGCATAGGGCCCTGGCAATTTAAGGGTTCAATTTAATGCCTAAAGTCACTATCACACCATCATAGCGTTTCAACCCTCCAACCCCTCTTTACTTCGGAGTTCACCAACGTCACTATCATAACACCTCCCCTTCTTCTCCGGCTGGTCTTCAACTTTACCTTTGGGCAGCCCTCTCACAATACTTGTGCGTATAGGCCCTGAAATTGCAATGCTAACATGCATCATGAAAATTTTTAGATCTTGATATATATTTTTAGATGTAGTTACTATTAGTAACTATTACTTCTGAAATGCTAAAATTTTACTTTTACACCCCAAAAATATTATACTATACCATATATAGTATTTTTATAGTGTACCGCTTCTCCCATATGCTTTTCCTTTACATGGTCCAGTAGAATTAAAATATATGTTCACATGACAATAATTTTAAATGGTTTTCCTGGAAACAAGGGGGTGGGTCAACTTGCCCACTTGGCTCATCTTACCTCACTCTCCTCTATACGTTAACATGTCCTACTTGGCAAAATCACGCACACCCACACACACACACACACACACACACACACACACTCTAAACGACCAATAAAATCTACTTTGACTCATTCAGAAGTGTTATAACTAATTAGCATTTCAGAGAAGATCAGAAAGAATCTCATTTGTGAGCCACAAAATGCATTCTGAGCTAAAATAGCCATGCATTAATCTACATTCGCAGGGTTTGACAGATCGCATCGCAGACTCAAACCTCTTCGTGGGGGGAGAGTCTGTTACACTGATGCCATGACCTGAATACAATCTAAATGACTGTTAGGATGAGGATGAGCATTTGTGGGGGGAAGAAAGTTGAAGACGAGATCCAGCAAAATGGATAGCTTCATTTATGTATAATAAAGTGGCTGCCGCAGGCCTACATAGCAGTATTTAGCCTACATATGGGTCATTTAATGAACCCAGTGCCTTTTCAACTAGGAAAATGTAAACATAGGCTATCTTCTTAATGTTTTTAAAAATGAATGCTTAAAATAGCAGTAAAGTGTATCTCCATATTTAAAGCTGCAGTCTGTATATACAGTATACATGCAGAAGGAATCTCGGTTAGTCTATTTCAAATGTAAAGGTGCTGTAGGTGTGAGATTATTTATTTTAGATACATTTTTTTTATGTTTTTTTAGCAAAACTCTTTCTTAGAGATGCAAAGGCACCACTTCTGTGGCATTATACATCTAGAATTTTTTATAATTATATTGTTTCCATTTAATTATATTATATAGTTTTCATCCACCAATTTTTTTTAGAATTCTGCACAAAAATGCTTAATGGAAACACCATGATACACATACATTTAAAGAATGTGCTTGCAGGGTATGGGTCTTAAAAAGTCTTAAAATGTCTTAAATTTCAAAAACAAAATTTTAAGCCTTAAAGTCTTAGATTCACTGCAAAATTGTCTTGTAGGTGTTAAATCCTTTTAAACAGGTCTTAATTGTCCTTTGTCTATGTAAAGCTACCCAATCATTCCAACGCTCATTTAATCATCAACAGTACATCTCAATAAAACTTTTAGCACAACTATATTTATTAATAGGGGCAACACAGTGGCTCAGTGGTTTGCACTGTCGCCTCAGAGCAAGAAGGTCGCTGGTTCAAGCCCCAGCTAGGTCAGTTGGCATTACCGACTATCACTGATATACTGACTATTTTACAAGTCTCTTCTTGATGATATTGCTCCACTTTCTTTTACAAGATCGTCGCCCTGATTTACGAAGGAGTTAAAAAATATAAAAAAATATATAATAAATGTGGCCTTGTGATACAAAAGCTTATGTTTGAGCAGCATCTAATGGAATATCATAATGCGCTGACGGTCGATTTTAAAAAAGCCTGGCAGTGACTCCCCTGATCTGTCTAATTATCGACCGATTTCTAATCTACCTTTTCTGGCAAAGGTTCTTGAGCGGGTGGTCGTGGGGCAACTGCAAGAACACCTGCAAGCAAACGCTCTGTTTGATGCATTTCAGTCGGGTTTTATATCAGGACATAGCACGAAAACTGCTTTAGTTAAGGTCGTTAATGACCTTCTCTTGATTGCTGACTCGGGGGCTTGTGGTATTTTAGTGCTTTTAGACTTAATCGCAGCTTTTGATACAATTTCTCATAGCATACTTTTGGACAGACTTCATAACTGGGTTGATGTGGATGGGATTGTGTTAAATTGGTTTAAATCCTATCTTTCTGGATGTTCAGTTTATCTATGTGGGGGTCACAGATCGCGTACTGTTCCTTTATGTCATGGTGTCCCCCAAGGGTCAGTACTTGTTCCACTTCTTTAAAGTATTTATATGTTGCCTCTTGGTCAAATCCTGTAAAAAATTGGGATTAGATATCATTGCTACGCCGATGACACACAGACCTATATTAACACTTCTCCCAATTCATCGGCATCAATGTCATCGCTTAATGCTTGCTGAATTGAAATTAAAGCTTGGATGCAACATAATTATCCTAAACTGAATAGTTCAAAAACCAAGATTTTACTGCTTGGCACTCGTTCTAACATCAAGAGGTGTAGTGAATTTGAGTTAACAGTTGATGGGTCTGTCTTACCATCTCCGCAGGTGTGTAATCTTGGTGTTCTCCTGGACTCTCAGCTTAGTTTAAAGCCTCATTTTAAACATTTAACTAAAACAGCCTTTTATCATCTTAGAAATATAGCCCGCTTACGTCCTTTCCTCTCAAGGCTGGACGCTAAAAGACTTGTCCATGCTTTTATCACGTCTCGTTTGGATTTTTGCAATTCTCTGTTTGGAGGGTTACCAGCTAATTCTCTCAAGATTCTACAATACATCCAAAATTCTGCAGCACGTGTGTTGACACATATATATATATATAGTAGTATTTGTTATAGTAGTATTTGTTATAGGCAATGTATCTGTGCACTTCATTACAGTATTTTGTAAATATTTATTTGTCCTCATAATCTTTAATGAAGTATCATAACCTTCTCTCTGAATTGACTTTTCTTCACTTCTGGTCACATAGAAGGCCCTTTGGGAAGGGCTATCAGTGCATGTGTTGTTTTTGCTTTGCCTTAATCCAGGGGTCACCAATCTCGGTCCTGAGGGACGGTGTCCCTGCAGGGTTTAGCTCCAACTTGCCTCAACACACCTGCCTGGATGTTTCAAGTATACCTAGTAACACCTTGATTAACTTGTTCAGGTGTGTTTGATTAGGGTTGGACCTAAAATCTGCAGGACAACGGCCCTCCAGGAACAAGTTTGGTGACCCCTGCCTTAATCCATTCATCTTCTTTCATTTTGTTAACAACATCCATCTTTATTCAAACTTTATTTTGATGGTCCATTTGAGTATAAGTAGACTGTCTGCTTAATATCTGCTGATACTGCTCCTTCAACAGACATTTAACTGACTAAGAAATTTTGCAAATACATGTCAACTTAAACTAACCATAATCCTAACCCCAACCTAACAGTCTACTTATAATCTAATGAGAATTAATTGGGGTGTAGATGAAATGTAACTAATATTCAACAAACAGACCATCAAACTAAAGTGTGACCAAATTAAGTCCTTACTTATCAAACATGAAGTTTTTATATATGTACAGTACGAAATGTACAAAATATGTTCATGGAACATGAGCCTTCCCAATCGCCAACCTGATTTCACCAAGTAGGACATGTTCCTGGATCAACATTCAAACCAGCCAATCAGAATTAAGACATACATTTACTGTTTGCATTAGGTTTAGGCTTACTATTAGGTTTATGCACTTCTACATGATTGCTATGCCACTATTATTCTCCTCTGATTTTGGGAGTAATTTACTGTTATGGTTGGGTTTGGAGGTAGGGAATAGGTATGGATTACATTATTTTAAACAAAATGACATTCCAGGATCAACATAGATGTTAATCCAGCATCGCATCATAAAATCATGGCGTGCCTACCTAATAGTATCTGGATGCACACTTGCCAAATGCAAGCCGGCATTGCATGTCTCAGAGACATTGCATGTCTCAGAGATGCAATGTCAGACACAACGCACTCAATGGAGCTGATGACATCACTGTGATAGGTTAGGGGTGGGTTTAGGTGTGGGCATTAAAAGCATTGCTTGCTGCTCAGCTTGCAACTGCACCTGGTCCTCTCCAATCTTTACTTCATTTCTAATTAGGTTTGGCATAAAAGATAAAATGAATTTTGACCCATACATTTTTGGACACATACGACTAAGGTTTTGTAGTCCAGGGGCACGTTTAAGCACATGCTTACTTGTTTGTCATCCAGAAGATGTCACTAATGATGTGCCTCGTTAACTCTTTGCCAGTTTTCCAGAGAGATCCGGAATTCCTCGGTGTGCTCTTCTTCTTTGAATGGCTTTACGTAATCCTCATGGGCTCTAGAACAGCTCGCTATGGTATCTGTGGATATTGGATGCACTCAGTCATTCAGCTGCCTCCTGTTCTTATTGTATTTTGTCATCTCTCCATCTAAAACGCATTGTCTTGTTTGGCAGTGTTTACCCCGACGAGCTCTTCTCTTTATCTACACTTCATTTATCATTCACACGCGAGGTCTTTACACATATTATCTTTCTGTTTGTTATTTTTCCTCCTTTGTAAATTGCCCTGTCTGATGTGCACATTCTGCCTGCGCTTTTGGCATATCCATTAGTATGTGACTAAAGTCTGCTTTGGATCTCTAATCTCCCATCAATTCCTCGCAAGGTGAAGACTCTTCCTCACCTGTCAGCAACATGTCATGTCACAGAGCCGAGACCAGATTTTTGTGACAAAGCTTGACAAACTGAGCTAAAAGCTTCTTTATCACGCGTACAAAAGCACTGGAGGAGAGAATTTGGCGTGTGTGCCAAATAGTTTTGAATCCGGGACTGTGTTGCGACTGAATTATTCAGTTGGATTAGTTAACATTAGCAGTTTGTCAATAATTCATTCACCAGGAGAAATGTGGTTTCCAGGACAACTTGCATAACATAGTGTTTAGTTCCCTTTGGGCACCTCGGATATTTTTAGAAACAGAGACATATATGCTCACTTGTACAATTAAAGAAGAGAAGGCAGTTTTAAAAACACCTTATAAAGGGGGCAGCATACTTAATCTACATTATCGATGAGCATATAAATCATGATTAAGATGACACTAAACATTATTTGTTTCCTGTGATCAGGCATCATTTCATTTTGCTAAGTGTATCAAAACTAAGCTGGAGTCATGGCCAAATGTTGGCAAAAACATAAAATAATTGAAGCAAGCAGAGCCGTTTCAAGACTTTTTGTCATCCAAGTCGAGATTACTATCGCTACTTTCTCTGGGTTTCTCTGCTCTTCTCTGGTTCTATTGAGTGTTTTACAGTAATTTCCTTGTTAGAGTGCCCGTCTGGTGTATCCAAATTGCATGTGTAGTTCTCAAATCATAGAGGTTTCTTAAAAGTACAATTTTAGCTGAATTACTAGTGTCCACTTTAAAATGTTTATGTAAAGAACACTCTTTTTAGAAATAGGATCTTTTTACGATTCCCTTAGAGCACAGGTGTCAGATACAGTTCCTGGAGGGCTGCAGCTCTTTAGGTTTCAAACAAGCCTGAAGAACTCATTTAGTTTGATCAGATGTGTTTAATTAGGGTTTGAACTAAACTGTGCAGAGCTGCGGCCCTCCAGGAACTGGATTTGACACCTGTGCCCTAGAGTTTTTTTTTATCCATTCAGTCGATCTCAAGGTCTGACTGAAATTTTTCATTATCTGTAACTTTTAGTACACAAACTAAGCTTAAAATAGGAAAATTATCACAACTCATTCATTCATTAATTTTCTTTTCGGCTTAGTCCCTTTATTAATCTGGGGTCGCCACAGCGGAATGAACCGCCAACTTATCCAGCACGATTTTACTCAGCGGATGCTCTTCCACACACACTCATACACTACAGACAATTTAGCCTACTCAATTCACCTGTACCGTATGTCTTTGAACTGTGGGGGAAACCAGAGCACCCAGAGGAAACCCACGTGAACGCAGGGAGAACATGCAAACTCCACTCAGAAACGCCAACTGAACCAGCCAAGGCTCGAACCAGTGACCTTCTTGCTGTGAGGCGACAGCACTACCTACTGCGCCACTGCGTCACCATTATCACAACTCTTTTCTACAAATGTTTATGCTAATCATCTACTAGGATTGAATGATCTATGCTAAGCTAAGCTGAAAGTGCTTCCGTCAGACCTGGAGATTGGCTGACCAGATTTAAAATGTAACTTTTTTGTATGCAAGTACTCCAGGTGACTGGTAAAATTAGCATATTTTCAAAAAGGTTTGGTTTCTTTAATACCCCCCTTTGCCTCTGTCATTTAAAATTTTACTCTTACAGAGCAACAGGGTGGACTTATGGCGTCCTAGATCAGTGGTTTCCAAAGAGGGGGTCGCAAGACAATGACAGGGTCGCTTGGTGATTTCCAAAAGTCAAATAAGTTTGATTAAACTATTAGAATGACCATATTTTATCCATAACCCACAGAAGATTTAAAAAAGTAGTTAATAGTTACATAAAAAGCAACAACATGCAAAGAAAAAGTCACCAGCCTTTACATTTTTTTAATAGGATTTTGTGTTTACGTTAGAATAACAACACAGCAATTGCGTCAGCTGCAGCAGATTGAATTTATAGCACCAGCTTAAACTTTCTGACACCTTTATGGCAATCAAATACATTAAAAATAAATACAGGCCACAACTGAACATTGAGAATGATCTCTGAGTGGCATTCTCCAAAATTAAACAAAGAATAGACTTGTGCAGGAAACATTGTGCCCACCAGTTTCATTAGATAAGGTTAATATTAAGCTAAACAAATTAATAAATGACTATATAAATTATAGCCTATGGTTGTTAGACTGTTGCACTTTTTTGTGTTGTCAATATGTTTGTGTTTTTATAGGCCTGTTGTTGTTTGCGCAACATTTGTATATTTATTACCACCCAGAGGAATGTGGGGGTCACAGGCTGAAAAGTTTGGGAACCCCTGCCCTAGATGACTGCCAAGTTCACGTATGCCTAGAAACTGTACTGTATGCAAGTCATACATAAAAAATAATAATTATACTGCACACTCCATTTAGTGAGCCATTTGTGTGTTAAAACAATAATAAAGGACTTTGCTTTCAGTGAATTATAGTGCATTACTTTTGGCAAATTTGACCCTACAGTGGAACCAGTTTCATTATTTCATAAATACATTTTCATTGTCTGTAAACTTTTAGCTGTGGGTGTAAATGTTATGCAAAATGTTTCTCTGCTCCTTATATTGCATATTTTTACTGACAACATCTAGCGTTATATAAGTTTCATATCACCCTCTTTATACTTTTAATACATTATGACCAGTTAAAGATGAAGATAATATAATTGATTTCCAAACAAGGTTTGAATAAATTGGATGGAATAACGTTCTGTGCAATTTTAGGGGCTTTTGCAAGAAATGAACTTTTTCATAGTTCCAATGAACTATTGTTATGTGTAACAACCCACTTTTTGGTGTGTTTGCACTGGAGGAACCGAGAAATGATTAGTTCTAGGAACGCCATTTGCGGTAACTAATATAGACCAGTGTCTAATTTAGCACATTAGGAACTACAGTGATATTCTCTAAGTGTTTATTAGCTGGATGAATGCATAACATACAAACCACAGGGACAGGTTTTTTGTTATGAAAATGTTATGAGACATGCACATTCATAAAGCTAAAGTTAACAGTATTTATCTGTAATTTTTACTTGGGTTGTGTTGTTCTCAGCCTCAGCGATATGTATCACTACAAATTGTTATAGATGTTTTAGTCTACCTTTTTGATGTTCAGTCATGATTCATAAATCAAACATTTCATTTCTATTATAACAAAACACAATGAAAACACAGCTTAAAAAAAAACAACATTCTCCATTTTCCAAACGTAATGTATGTTGAACACAGTTGCAGTCTGCTGGCTTTTATCCCTTCAGAAGTCCTAGTGATGATGCGAATGCAACCAAGAAAATGGTCCAGGGGGAAATTAGTTCTTGTGGAACCGTGCATGATGGGTAGTTCCTATGACTGATTTATTGGTACTACATGGTGCAAAAGCCTTTTTTAACAAGGGTCAAACATTATTATGAAAGCTGACTGGCTCAGACTATCTCTGAACTACTGTTCATTATTGAATTTACCAGTGATGGTCAGAGAAGAGACAAACCACAAACCCAACTACAGTCACAACAGTTTAATGATGGCTGTGGGAGGAATATGTCACAACACTGCTTTGGATTCTCTTGGAATTGTATAGCCACAGAGTGACCAATCAGAGAAACTACAATGGCCCCTGTCCACCACTGAAAGAGTCTACAGTGGGCAAATTAACATCAAAACCTTACCTTGGTGCAGTGGAAAAAAACTTGCCTAGTCTAATAAATCTAGCCATGTAGTCAACATATAGCCATGTTCTCTATTTTTTCTGGGTAAGTGAATACTGTGGGATGACAACAAGCCAGAGGAGGGAATGTGATGGTCTGGGATCTGCTAGAAAACCAGATTGTACTGTGCCAACAATTCTGATACTAACATCTTTGTGCCAGATAACATAAAACACCTTCTGGGGTCTTGTAGTCCATGCCTTGGTAGTTTGGGCAT
>CAIGQZ010032266.1:6973093-7007053 GCA_903798205.1 Danio tinwini | reverse complement strand
TATATATATATACTAAATACTAAAATACAGAAATAGCATTTAATTTTCTTATATTTTTTATACAAGTATTATGTTTTTAATTAAATATATAATGTTATTGTAAAGCACATTGGATCAACTATGGTTGTGTAAAATTGTGCTCTATAAATAAAGTTTGCCTTGCCTTGCCTTAATTTACCGCAATATCAACTGTCCAACCAATCATCAGCTCATTCAGGCAAGCCTCCAAGGATTAAAAAAAACAAAACCTAATACATAAATAAACAGGCAAGGACACCAGAGGCCATTTATTTAAATGGATGCCACTATGCTGATGTACTAGACTTAATGGCTATGGCTTATTAGTTGATCCGCATTTAAAATAAAACATGTTTTAGATTGATCAGGTGTTTTTTTTTTTTTTGTATTTTTGATTTGCTTCGCATTCTGCATCTGCAAAGTGATTTGCCTGTGCAGCTCTGCAGTCACTGATATCAAGGCAGCAGTGCAAATGGTTATCAAGGCACACATGATCCAAGTCGCCCATTACACTTTCTCTACTGGTAGAAAGACAGGCAGACCCGTAAAATCCCAATAAAAACACCATCTCTTCAACTAGAGTTAATTTCCATGTGTCAGCAGGAGATGACATCAACTTTGGAATCATACAGGTAAACATACAGTTCCTTTTAACTATTAAAGAGATAGATCACACAAAAATACCAATTATGTCATAGTTTATTTTAATGTGTAGTTTATTTTAACATAGTTTTGAGTTTTCAACATTCAACATTCTGTCAATTTTAAGTAAACAATTGAATTTTTGGTTGAATTTTTATTTTAATTGGATGTTTTGTCAGTTGTTTTTACATATTGAGGTCATAAAGTTGCAAGGTTTATAGGTGATAGGTTGAAACTGTAGGTGATTATCTTAAGAAACAAGTAATCATCTTTGTAATGCTGGTTGAATGTTTCCAGATCCTGATAGCAATCATTAAATTAGGTGGTCCATAATTATACAGTATGTATTTTAATATTCTGTGGAAAGTGTAATACCAAGAAAGGTTTGTCAAACATTCAGGCAAACTTTCAGACACAAAACATTCAGTCCGAACATACAAATCATTTAATTACACATCTCTGCTCACCCTGTTTGTGCAGGAACTATAATGCCATCAGCGAGTTCATGGACGTGGATCATCAAACTTAATAGCAGGCAAGCATCTACAACCTTCTTTTTTAAGTTTGGTATTGCATTTACTAATAACTGTTCTATTAATATTTCTCTCTGGTGAATGTTACGTGATGTAGTGATATTGTCCAGTATGCATTCATGCATTGCGTGGCTTTGGATGGTTGCAGGGTTGGACATAGGCTTTCAGTGCTATCAGGCTATCATTAGCATTTTCCAAGATCTCCTATTGCCTCTTTAAGTAGCCAAGACATGTTATTCTAACACAGATGGATATCCAACTTCCGCACTATAAAACTCTCCTAACATTTGAATAACAATTACAAATGAGTACAATAAAGTGTGTTTCATTACATTTTGTAAGGGGCAGCACGGTTGCATCACAGCAAGAAAATTGCTGGTTTTAGCTCCGACTGGGTAAGTTTGCGTTTCTGTGTGGAGTTTGCATGTTCTCCCCGTGATTGCGTGGGTTTCCTCCGGGTGTTCCGGTTTGGTACAAGTCCATGTGGTATAGGTGAATTGGGTAAGCTAAATTTTCATAATGTATGTGTGTGAGTAAGAGTGAATGGGTGTAGTAGTAGCAGTAGTCATTGTAGTAGTAACGATTGTATTTGTAGTTGGGATTGTTGAAGTAGCAGTTGTAGTAGTTTTTTTTGTTGTTGTTGTAATAGATGTCTTTGGTTTAGTGGTACCAGAAGCAGTAAAGGTGTTGGTGTAGTAGTAGTAGTAGTAGTAGTAGTAGTAGTAGTAGTAGTAGTAGTAGTCTGTGTAGTAGTATCAGAAGTAGTAGCTGTTGTTGATGTAGATGTTGTAGTAGGAGTGATTACTGTAGTAGTATCAGTAGTATTAGGAGATGTTGTTGTAGTAGTATCAGAAGTAGTAGATGTTGTTGATGTAGATGTTGTAGTAGTAGTGATTTCTGTAGTAGTATCAGTAGTAGTAGGAGACGTTGTTGTAGTAGTATCAGAAAGAGTAGATGTTGTTGATGTAGATGTTGTAGTAGTAGTGATTTCTGTAGTAGTATCAGTAGTAGTAGGAGACGTTGTTGTAGTAGTATCAGTTGTAGAGGTTGTAGTAGTATCAGTATTAGTAGACATAGTTGTTGTTATGGCTGTAGTAGCAACAGCAGTAGTAGTTGTGATATTAGTAACTTTCTGTAGTAGCAGTTGGTGTAGTACTTGTGATTATTATTATTGTTGTTGTCAGTTATTACTGTTGTCCTTTCTCTTTACTGTCATCATTACTATCATACATTACTAGCATTGTCACTCTCTACCACTGACTGGTTTCTTTCTATTTGTTTATTTATATCTATGACACTTGCTTCATTTATTGACTGTTATTGTTCCTTATGTATGTACACACACACACACACACACACACACACACACACACATATATACACGCACCTTGCCAGTACCTACTGTATTGTTGTTGTTTTTGTTTTTGTATGATCCCAATTTGTGTACCTTTTTGCATATTCTAATTAAAAAAAAGAGTGAATGGGTATTTCCCAGTGATGGGTTGCAGCTGGAAGGGCATGTGCTGTGTAAAACATATGCTGCATAAGTTGGCAGTTCATTCCGCTGGGGCGACCCCAAATTATTAAAGGGACTAAGCCAAAAAAAAGAATGAATGAATGGAACACTTGAAAGGGTTTCACTTTGGAAACATTTTGTCATGCACGTAAGTCCATGTAGTTAACCTCTTGTTTAATAAGATGAGATGGAATTGCAATTGTGCTTGTGTTATGAATGTTTTCAAAACAATAGTGATGCTGTTTAATTGTTTCATTCTAATCAGAGGCAAACACTGCAGTGTTTAACTTTATCCGTTTTAATCTGTTTGGTTTTATATGATTCAGGTGATTAATTATATTGTCTAATAAAAGTTTTTAACTATCATTCAATTAGTTTAACCTAGATATCTTCACAGATACATCTGTCACTGTAACCCAGTCTTTTGTGAGGCATTATGGAAGAGAGCTGTATCGCCTCATTAACTGGAATGTCAGATACAGTCACCCTTATCTACATTTATTGGTGACAGGATATGCAATTGACAGCCGCTTTGGTCCTGCGGAACCAATCAACTCGCCCTTGCCTGGACTTCTCAAGGTTAAAACTGCATCCCATTCATTTGTTTAAACTGTCATCGTCCACCATTCTTCAGTTCAAAGGCCCAGAACACATCCTGACTCATTATGCAGTCCCACTGGAGGATGGTCTCACCTCTACTGCTCTTAAAGTAACAGATAAACCTTTCAATCCCAGTATCTTTGTCCTCTTTTTTATCTTCAGAGATTTGTGGTGAATTATTTTCTCCTAAACCAGTCTTTTTTGTTGTTGTTGTCTATGGTCTGAGGTTTAAGGGCGACTATTCTTTTTGCCAGTGATCCGTGTCGTATTCTCAGAGCAAACTGAGAAACTCAGCAGAGCGAAACTCTTTTTTTCTGACAATGTCTTCTGTCAGGGTGTCAAATGTGTGCCTCTTAAACTGACTGACAACAGATCCAGTCTCTTGGCCTCTGCATTTGTCAGTATGACTCACATATGATTTTTTTTTGCCTTCAACAGCATTGACACTTGCTGTGAGTTAGTTTGGTAAATCAGCCTTAAATCAAGAGAAAGGAACTGTACACTTATGGCAGCTCAAGGACTGAGTCACAGGCTGATCTAACTGGCCTCATTTTTCGTCTGCTCAGCAGAACGTGAACATGATGGATCCGTGATGCATAAGGGTGTGAACAGTTTTACATCCAACCTCTAGATTGTGTCTGTTATTTTAATATTTGATTGTATGTAAATTCATTCATTCATTCATTCATTCATTTTGTTTTCGGCTTATTTCCTATATTAATCTGGGGTCAACACACTGAAATTTATCACCAATTTATCTAGCATATGTTACGCAGCAAATGCCCTTCCAACTGAAACCATCACTGGGACCCACCCATACACTCTCATTCACACACATACACTATGGACAAATTAGCTTACCCAATTCACCTATAGTGCATGTCTTTGGGCTTGTGGGGGAAACCAGAGTACCCAGAGGAAACCCATGTGATTATGGGGAGAACATTCAAACTCCACAGAGATATGCCAACTGACCCAGCCGAGGCTTGAACCAGCGACCTTCTTGCTGTGAGGTGACATCGCTACCCACTGTGCTACCACTCCGTCCTTGCATGTAATTCATTTAAAAAATTGAGTCCTCTAAAGTTCAAGATATTTCATTTTATGCAAATCATTCCTTTTAAGGTTAGCATATCTTTGAATATGTAAGTACTCAAGATTGTCTCAGCTAAAGTTTAACATGCATTTGATTTGATATAAATCATAACTACTGTTAAACTTTTTTTTTTTACATATATTTGAAGATTTCAGATGCAAAAACCTCTAAGTGCCATATGAAATTTTCATCGAAAATTAATGTTTTTCTCAGCCTCCTTTATTTATATTGAGAAATTTTACTTTAAAGACCAGCAAAAAGACTTCTTTGCTGTAAAAATAAAAATAGAATTAATTAAATAAGATTGCATCCACTAACATTTAATATATTTGATTACATGTAAATTATTTAATTATTCATGTTGTATATAAAAAAATATTAATTGTGTAAAACAGTAAACTTTAGAGTATCCAGTTAAAATAATAATAAAAAAATTATGTTTTATTTTTATTAGAGTTTATTTTTCAAAATTACTTGTTGAATTAAAATAAGCATGCAATTAATAATCATCTCATCTTTTAAGAGTTAAAAATAAGACTTTTACTTAACTTAGGCTTAATACACTTCATTGTCCCCAACAGTGTTGGGTAAATGCATTACAAGTAACATGAGTTAATTATATTTTGTAAGTAACAAGTAAAGTAACGCATTACATTTCAAAAATAAGTCAGAATATTTGAGTTAATTTTTTGAAAATGTAAAGCAAGTTACTTTTTAGTTTAATAAATAAGCTTAAAAAATTGCTGTACTAAAATTAAAATAGTCACAATGAATCATGCAGTCAATAAGAGAATGTGTTTATTATTTTGGACACATCGAAGAAAAAGAAAAGGGGCTTGTCTCAATGCACAGGGATTTTACCTAAGACAAATAGTTCAAAAGTAGCAATAACATTGCGTTAACATTACTTTTTGTGTTTTTAAAGTTAGCTAAAGGTGTAGGTTATACAGTGCATTGTTAATTGCAGAGCTCTATTAGAAAAGAAATAAAAAAGTTATGAAAGAGATCAAGCCTCAGCCAGATAATAAAAAGTAGCGCAAAACTTTAAAGTAATGTAACTGATTACTTACCATAAAAATGAACAAAAGTAACTTTCCCCAATGAGGAAATTTGTCTTGAACTCTAGGGCCACATTTGTATACACTGAACAAAACAGACAACACAAATCAACACAAACATTAAAGAATAAATTACTTATTTAAAAGTCTAATTAATGCAGGTAAAAACAGGCAATTAAAAAAGTTGGCTGCACAAAATGAAAATACAGTGGTACGTCCATATTAGCAATACTGAAAAAATGACTACTCTATGCTACTATAAATACCGTTTCTACTGTCCATAATTGACCAATTGATTTTGCGTTGCCTAGCGATGCTTGTCATTGCGCGACGATCCCCGGCTTCAGCACCGCGCGGCCGCTCACTGGATGTTGGAGGAGCGGGAGGAGGAGGAGTAGCTGTTGCAGTAACAACATCCTGGATATTGGAGCCTGGCGGCGCACACAGCTACAGAAATAAAGGAGGAACGAAGACATAACGGAGGCGGTGGTGCTCATCGCGAATGCTTCACTGTACAGAAGCAGGGACATGAACGTGAACTTGGCAACTTTCGGGCGTTAATGGTGGATTTACGGTGTATGGCGCCGATTTATCCCGCGGCACCGACAAGGTGATGCAGCAGCGGCAGGACGGGATCAGTCCGCTACACGGCTGCCTGCTGAATGCCTTTACTGGAGGAAAAAAGGCGCAGCACACGTCCAGCGCAGGCCGGCTTGAGCTTTTATTAAAATAGGGCATTATGTAGAGGGGATTACCCAAGGTTTACGATACACCCGTGCTTTACTTTCATTATTGTATCGGCTCTTGATATCGCTCTCCGCTTCAGAGACGCTGCCACGGCATCAAGCGGACCAGGCCTGTGCTGAACCTCCGTCAGCGACTCTTGATATTTGCCGCTGTACGCGCGTGATGTGACGGCAACTTTAATCGTTAACGCCAATAACGGAAGCTCGTGGTGATTTAGTCTTGTGGTTGGTATCCGGTCGGTCTGATTTTGTTATGTTTACTTAGGTTGCGATACTGTTTTGCCTATTCAGACTGCCAGTCCCTTATCGATACATATCGTTGTTTTTGCTAGTTTAAGATAAATATTTCGGTTAACGGGCGGTGAGGGCGGACCAGCCGTTTATCGTGAAGATAACGACTCGACCCAGCCCGCCTTGACACCGAGAAGCGTTTGGATCAAAGCGAGGATCATGGATCAGAATGATAAAAAGACCCTCACGGTATGTGCTCACATGTGTTTCTTCCATATACCCGTGAAAAATATTGCGTGATGTTCAACATAACCCCTGTGTTTGAGCGTGAAACGCCTGGTGAGACGCTGTAATCAAGCGCAAACACTTGTACAGGTGTCACATTGTCATGCTCAAAGCTGCAAGCGTGCCTGATACTAGACAGTCTGCCGAATTATATTTCTGCCTCATGCTCCTTCATATTCTTGATTTTTTTCATATTCAAAACAGATTATTAGAGTACACACATGTGGTGTTTTGACTTTAGTCTACCTGTGTTTGACCAAAGCGTGCCCAAACAAGATAATTAAAAAACATTGTTTATGTCAGCTTTGGACTTCTTTAAACGGTCTGTAAGTCTGAACAAAAAAAAAAAATTATTTCATGAGTGTTTTATGGAAAATCTCCAAAAAAAATTAGATTTTTTTTTTCTCTTCAACAGAACATAAGCAGTTTTTTCCCAGCAGAAATCCTTGCTTTTTAATAAAATGCTAGCCATTGTTATTAATTTTATTGCCCATAGCCATTGGCTTTACATTTCACCAAGAATTTCCGTAAATCTTCTATTAATGATCTATATAATATAATGGATATCCCTTTATTAATCCCTGACCACACAATATCACATGACAGGTTTACTGCACATCATCACATTACTCATATTTAGGGCCAGACAGAATCTGTCGACATTTTTTGCTATTTCTGCTCTGAATTGTGTAAAAAATCTGCGGATTAATGCTGAATAATTTTGGGAGTATTGTAACTAAAAACGTAATATAAAAAATTAAATATAATAAATTTTTAAACTTTTATTGTTTTCAATGCAAATTCAATTAAAACCACTTATTTTTTTAAACAAAACAAGTCTCTCATATAATATATACTAAATGACAGAAAATATTACTTTACAAACTGAATTAGAAATGAATCAAATGAACATTGTCATATTAGTCAATAATAGTACAGAAATATGCAGATTTCTGCGTGCGCAGATGGGCCTGTATTCAGTAAAACAGCACAATTGGGTGCGTTATTTAACAGTTATACATTTTATTCTTCTTTTACTTCCTCTAACAAAAATAGACACATACATAGTTTTAATCCTCTGTCTTAGTAAGTGAGTTAAGATTAAAGAAGTGTGTGCAAATAAATTTGTCATGAAACAGAGAAAAGTACCCAGATGACCAAAGTGTGAATAACACTGAAGCGATGCATCAGATCTTCTAGTCTACGTTTAACAGTTGTGAAGAATTTTTCAAATCAGATCTACATGACAGCATATGGTTTTGGACAGCTTCTAATTACTGGACTTCAACTCTACAGTTTTTTGCTCACTAGTGAGTGAAATGTTAGATTAATTCAGTGTCAAAAAGTGTTGGCGTACAACTTAAAGTTAGTTTTTTTTCGATATCTATTGCTGCCTTCAAGAGCATCTTGAAAACTTCCTCCAAATCTGCTATTTGTTACTCCAACATCATACATTAGAGTCGGAAACATTTGTAATCAGCCTAAAAAAACTAAAGAATTTCTCAATATTATAAACAAACCTATAAAACTACGTCTGAATTTTAAAATGTCACCTACACCATGTACATGACTTGTGGTAGAACAAATACATGTTGTACACACCATTTTTTATCATGTATAATGCAGATCAGTTTCCAGCTTTTTTCAAACCGTCACCACCCTTTCAACATTACTCTCTCTGCATCTTATCTAAAAATCCAAGTTTTCCATTTATTTTGCTCAGTCATTTGTGTTCCCAGAACTCTTAATTACAATTTTTCCATCTTCACTTCAAGCACACTTGTACATTCAGAATCATAAGACCGAGGAATCAAATTAGGGGGCCTGAGCTACCTGTTGTGTGATAACATTTAGATTCATGCACTTTCTGCTGCTTAACATAATTACCATGGAAACTGAAGTTGATTTTAAATGCAAGTATCTCTGTATGCCTCATGATGATAGCCAGTATCTAAAAATATGTCTGTCTTTGTTTTCAGAGCGAGTGGAAGCATCTGTGATCTACAGGACACAACTCTTTATTTCTAAGATAAGCAGACGTTCGGGAGTAACGCTTCCACCGCAATGAGATAATAGTGTGGCTTACGCGAAAACAGCCTTGACCCTTATCCCTCCATATTCCAGTCGATCATCAAAATATGACCACGCCGGCTCTATTGCCGCTCTCGGGACGTAGGATACCTACCCTCTCGCCAGGTGCCTCCTCATTCCCCCATCACAGAGCCACCTTACGGCTCTCAGAGAAGTTCATCCTCCTCCTCATTCTCAGTGCCTTCATCACCTTGTGCTTTGGAGCCTTTTTCTTCCTCCCGGACAATTCCAAACACAAGCGCTTTGACTTTGGTTTGGAGGACGTGTTGATACCACACATCGAGTCCGAGAAGGAGGCGAGGCATGGCAGTAGACAGGTCATACATGGTGGGGGAGCTCACGACGAGCATCGACACAGGTGAGAGCTTCAGATCCTCAAACACAACTTACGTTTTTATGTTTAAGTACAAAGGTGGTGTGGCATATTTAGGTTTTTGTTAAACAAAAACTGAAGCGTTTCTTTGTGATTTGGTTTTAGTGCTGCACGATATTGGAAAAATCTGACATTTTGATATTTAGTTTTTTACGATATACAGTCAAGACCCAAATTATTTATACCCCTGGCAATTTCTGACTTAAAGGTACTTTTATTTGAAACGACTATTTTTGGTCTACCTGAACACAAAACATAATTGACAAATAAAGAGAAAATGACATTGCTACTTTATTAGCAAGGAGAAGAATATTACTTGAGTGGAAATCTGCAGACCCACCTAAAGCTTTAATGTGTATATGCGATCTGGTTTTATATTTGAAATGAGAGAAAATTAAATATTTAATGAAGGGATTTGTCCAAAAATGTTTTGAGACATGGCAACCTATGATCACATACTTTGAAAAAATGAAAACTCTCTCCTTTAACTGATCTATAGAAAGACATTTGTGTAAACGGGTGTAAATGTGATCACTAATTATGTTTGACCCCAAATGTATGTAGAAGACCACTATAAACATGTCAGATTATTGATTTGTATTATCATGCATGTATTAATTTATTCAAGTTATTTTTACAATTAATATTGTCTAACTGTGAATGTATGCAATACTGTAAAGTTTTTTTTTATTATTATTTTTTTCTCCCTATGGTAACTTATTTCGGCGGCAAGGGTCATTATGGAAAAGAATACAACCTTGATTGTACAAAATGTTTTGTTAAAACTTTGTTAAATCACAAATAAAATATATATAAAATAACAACTTTTTATTAAACTAGCAAATTATTTTGACCGGAAATGACACAGGCTTCTCCCAGAATAACAATAAGATGATGTAACAAACAGTGGCAGTCAGAATTTCACAGGGGTATGAACAATTTTGGGCTTGACGTTATATATTGCAGTATGGATACAATTTCACCAGGTGACTTGAAAAGCTTGGCTATTTGGAAAGAATTAATTACATTACATAGATTTGGGATGATTTTGTAGGAGAGTGAGTCCTGCATACAATATAATACACAAATTATAAACCGATCAATAGAATAGCGCAAAGCTAAAAGTAAACAATGCTTTATGGTTTTCTGGATATTCAGAATTATGCATTATAGGCTTAAATTATAGAGAGAAATAACAGATGAACCGAGACTGCAGTCAGATCATGAAGCTGATCAATGTTGATCTTTCTTCCGAGGTGTCAGTGCAAAAATGAACAAAACAATAGGCCTAATACAACATATTATAAGATTAAAATATGGAAAAGTGATCAGAAGGTAATTTCTGTCAATTTTCCTAACAGCATTTGGTAATTTTTCAGCATGCTTTTACTTTCGTATTCAACATGAAACGCACATTTGCTGGTAGTAATGACATCCCGCCCAACTCATAATTCTCTCTTTATATAGCCGTATATGTGGCTATTACACAACCATAAAACACTGTGATATAGCCCTATTTTGATAGTTTGTTGGATCGTATTGCTTTCTCACTACAATCGATCTGCTCCAGAGTTCCTTTCAGTCGAGCAATTCAATTGATTTGGTGCGGATCCAAGTGCGATTGCAGGATTCACATATGCCAAATGAACCACGCTAACTGGGCAAACGAAACTGGTTCGAAACAATGCTAGATTTGAAAGCCCCCTATGTATTTGCACGCAATTGACAAACAGTTGCAGCCAAATGAAACTTTAGTGACAAGGCAGCGCTGGCCCGATCAGGCCAGTAATCATCCTGTCTACTGTCCTGTCGAGACCCGGATTGTGATATTGATGCCGAAACGATAGCTGCATCTCAAATGGCACATTATACACTATGCACTCATGCACTATGTACTTATGCACTTAAACACTCAACAGTATGGTATATGTATGTAGTGTTGTCCCAAATGGAACACTACCTGCGTCCCAAATGGCACACTATGCACTATGCCCTTATGCACTATGTACTTATGCACTTACACACTCAACAGTATGGTATATGTATGTAGTGTTGTCCCAAATGGAACACTAATGTTTTTTTTACTAAGCAGAACTATTAAATAATACCTGCCATGAGTGTAACCCCATTCTCCATCGGGAGGCGCTATAATCACTCTCGTAGGAGAACTTTGCTTTTACCATCCAAAATAAAAAAAAAGTTATCTAACATGTGCGCCCGATAGCTCCGCCCCAAAGGTGCAAAGGTGCAGTTGTTGAGTGCGTGAAGTGTCCATCATTCTACACTTCACTTTACCGGCTGAATGAGTGCATCATCCGGGTAATTAAAGTGCATTTATTATTTTTAGAGTTTTCAGTGTAAACGCACTACTTACACTATTTATACTACAAAATTGCGTAGAATAGTGCATGAGTATGCAATTTGGGACGCACCTGATATATTGTACACTTATAGTGGGACAGTTTACTCTTTATTTGTTTTCCGTGATCTGAAAGCCAGCGGATTGTGGAAAAAATGTGCCCTCCAAAATGCAATTGAAGCTGATTGCAATCTGATTACACCAACCACTCAAAGGTGAATTTTTTTAGAAAAAAAAAGGGTCACTTTATTCAACAATATACTGAATTTTTTTTATGCATAAAAATATTCTTGTAGCATAATAATAATAATAATAATAATAATAATAATAATAATAATAATAATAAATAATAATACTTATTATTATTATTATTATTATTATTTATTTTTATTAATCAATTATTGTTGCTTTTTAAAATCCATTTATCATTAATATTCACAACCATTTCAAATATGGTCAAATTGGACTTTCTCATTCTAGGGGTAAATCATCTGTTAATAAATGGACGTATAAAACCATTTCTGGAGAATATTTGAACTTACCTAAGCCACATTCCTACTTTGTAGTTATCAGAGAACAATTCAACCTTTTCAATCAATGCACTATATGATCAATTTAATATTGTAATTTGATGTAAGCAGAGTAAAAGAAGTTTTAAATTGAATCTTACCATCTATTGTCACGTATGTATTGGTGTTTTTTTTTTGTAATCTTGCATACTTTACCTTTAGTTTACATATACCATGAACAAAACTTAACATGAGCTATTCAAGTCTAGCTGATGAAATGTTAACTTATTTATTTCGTTTTAGTGGCACCATTGTCTCATCTGTGGAGTTGAAGTGCAGTCAGACATGCTGAATGTGTATGTGTGAGCAATAGAAAGAAAGATAGCATTCGCTTTGTGTGTTGTATGTAACTGCATGCCTTTCTTCAAGTCACATTTATGTGCCATTCAGATACAGATGGCACAAACAATGCAGCATGAATTATTGTTGATGACGCCCGTTTCATTGAATGAGGGGAAAAAAGGTTTAAATGTGCTATTCAGGCTTAGCACACATGTAGGTGTAAGCTGTGTCAACCGGCTATTCACACATCGTCTGTGCTGTTGTTAAAAAATTGAAAGCAGTTTCATACCTTGATCCTTGCTACTGAACGGAGCCTGAAATCTTTTGGAATCTTTAACTAAAAGCAAAGAATATTAGCACTCCTGCACTACCTTCACTGTTTTCTAAGAAATAGAGAAAAAATAAGTTTTTTTACTTTCATTCTGCTGATGTTGTTTTTTATAACCTCCTCCTTCTGTTTAACGATTTTTATAAACCAAAGTAATATCAACCAAATACTAAAATTGCAATCGACTTTTCTTTGCGCCTGAGATTACTGTTGGACATTCTGTGGTATGGCTCTCTCTGTGGTTCACTGTATTTTTCTTCATTGTTGGACAATTCATTGTTCAAGAGGTCAAGTAAACTTCAGTGAAAAGATGTTTTCTGCCTTTTTTTTGTTGTTTCCTATTGAGCTACTGCTTCTACTGTTGGTCTTAAGAACCAAGCTATGACATAGATGCTGTTTACTCTGGTTCATGTGGTCCTTTTTATTAGAATACAATTTTCAAATCAAGTGCAGTTTGAATGCAACTTTCAAAAAAAAGTAGGCTGCAGGCATTAAAGGCAGATGTGTGCGCATTTTGCATACATGAAATTTACACTTGCAGCTTTAGAGTAATCGCAATTTGGATTTTTATTTCAATAAAAAAATGCACCTTTGTTAAAGACACCATAATCTTGATGTTTTCTACAGTATATGCTTCAATTGAAATTGCAGAACTGGTGTGACATTATAATGTTTCAATATTATGAGGCCAATTTTTTATTTAATAATTTTTTTTATTTATTTTAGTTGTTTACCTAAGCAACCTTTCAGGTAAAGTTCACTTTGACTGGGAAAAGCCTGTAAACTACTGTAGAGGATATGCATTGCTGTCACACCAGAACATGCCCCCTCAGCCAGACTGGGTGGCAAAAGAGCTGCTGCTTGAATGAGTTTAATAGGGAAATTGTGAAAAGGCGAGTAAAACAAACTATAATGAGCTTAAAGTAAAGGTTGGTGCTGGACTCGATTTATTGTTCTTTTAAAACTGAGCAAATAGCCAGTGGTTCATGGACATTGATATGCAGCCAGGAATAAGGGCCTGATTTGATTCTGATTTGACTTTAGGGAAATAAAAAAAGCTAATTTGCCTCTGAATTCATTAAAATGGGTTGGTTTAAATCTGGGTGATTATGATATCAATGTTATATAGATCATCATATTATCCAACCCAAAATTTAAAGTGTTTTTTTTTGTCAGTGGCAGTTTATTTTACAACGTCCAGTTGTAAGATAGTAATTGTTTAATTTGTGCGTTGTCAGTAAGATCTGTAAAAAATGTGTGTGTGTGTGTGTATATACAGTCAAACCTGAAATTATTCATCCTCCAGGGGTATATAGGGTATGATCATACAGTAACGTTCAACATATTAACATAGGTAAAACTTCAAATCTGTGTTTTGTTGCCTGAAGTTTTTGTGAATTGCAACGATTCATTTGCTTTTTTTGTAGCATTTAGCATTGTTAAAATATGCCCCAGATTTCTTTAAATCTTTTAGTACAATGAGTTGAAAAGTTTTTTTTCTCGCATGCTTTGTGCATTCAGTTGTAGCATTCATGCTAAAAACTAGTGGTACCATTCTTGCCAGTCTTTTTGCCAATCAGTGTGTGGAGCAACACTAACTCCAGCTGACGGTGATGCCATGTGCATACACTCTAAGGCATTACCTCTGGCTGAAACAGAAGAAAACCCACTGCTATGACTGGCAGTTCTATTCACATTCTGTTTGTACCCCTGTGTGTTTACATCCCTGAATATTATTATTTGATGTATACAGTAGTTTGGAAAAAAATCACAATATAGAAACTCAGTGAGAATTCCTCCAAACAGACATTTGCACAAAAATAATTGAATTTAATCAACTGGAAAATTAACAAAATATGCAAATGTCTGCATAGTGATTACATTATTAAAGCTTTTGCTGAGCACTATTTGAAAGGGTAGTAATAGCAAAGGTAATACAAACTACACAATAATAATAATAATAA
Organism: Danio tinwini; assembly: GCA_903798205.1. Taxonomy (NCBI): domain Eukaryota; kingdom Metazoa; phylum Chordata; class Actinopteri; order Cypriniformes; family Danionidae; genus Danio; species Danio tinwini. Next base: position 6,992,362 of record CAIGQZ010032266.1, on the reverse strand, counting down.
TAAAAATATTACTAAATATTTCTTGTATCTGATCAAGTATGTACTGATTTTCAGTTCTAATCTAACATCTTTGATGTGCTAACAGCATGAACTGACGATCCTACATTTATGAGCAATACTCTTTAAGGGTTAGTTTACCAAAAAAGGAAAAGTCTGTCATTAATTACTTACTCTTGTTTGTTTTAATCCCCTGAGACCTTTCTATGTCTTCTCAATAAAACTTAAGATGTTTTAGGTTTAAATCCAGGAGCTTTCTTATTCCCCATAGACAGCAACAATCACAAAGAATTCAAAGTCCAGACAAGCTGACAGTTGAAAACCACAGTTGAAGTCACATGGACTGTTTTGACTATTTAGTTTCTCAATATTTTAGTTTAGTTATGTCTCAGGAGTGTCTATGGAGGATGAGAGAGCTCCTGGATTTCTTAATTTGTGTTTTGAAGATGAGTGAAGGTATTTGGGGATTGGAAAGACATGATGGTGAGTAATTAAAAACAAAATGTTCAATTTTGGGTGAACTTACTCTTAAAAAATTTTCTCACCTGCAATGCCTCAAAAGATAAAAGGTTTGCTATTGCTATACATTTCAATAAGCTATGTTTTGAAAAGCTGGCAGCATATTGTGAATAATTTACAAGACAGTTGACTGTGAAATGCGAAGAACAGGCTGTTTTTATCTGTCAGTCGCTCGGGCACCTCATAAAAAATAAACTTTAGCCAGACATTTCTAATCCTCAGATTTTTAGGAAGGCTGTGCAAAGTTTTTGGGGGTTTTTGCTTCACATCCACTGACAGAACAATGTCTGAGTTTGACAGTTTTACATTTATTTGTCTTGTGAAACTTGCATTATGTTTTTACCACAGACTAACCTTTCATATGTGTAAACATCAAGAACTTTCCCTTAAAATAAATAAGAAATAAGTAAACATGGCTAGTCTAGAGAGCTGGGTTTCGGATGCTTTCTTCATTGCTGTTTTTTTCACCATTGTCATTTTTTGGTTGTTTACTTTAAAGTATGCAACACATTTGCATATTTCCGAAACAAATAAGAGCTGTATCAATACCCCAGTACGTTTCCAAACCTCTCATCTCCATGCATCAATTCAATGCTGAAACATAATAGCAGTTTTTTCCATGTTGTCCAATATTGTCACTTGAGTCACTTGTCTTGAAGTGTTGGAAGCATTTGAATTAAAAGCAGTTTGTTTTTGAGTGTGTGTGTGGTCACCCAAGCTTTCACTGCTTATGGAAATGTGTAGCAAATGCTGACTCTGTCTCAGCGAGGCATTAGTGTGACTGAGGATCATCTCCAAGTTGTGCCGGCTGGACTGAACAGAGCCTCTTAAGCACACTCGAAAATGAACCCGCTGAGCTGATGAAATGTTAAAGAGTTTATATATTAATTTTTATGGCACAGTCATCTCAGAGGTAGCATTGAAGTGCAATCAGACGTTCTGCATGTATACAGGGGTATGATAGAGATGGAGAGATGAATGCAGTGCTCTGATTTATACAGTAGTAGAATTCAGTAGCACAGCTTCAGGTCACAAGATCATCTGTGAGATTCAAATGCTTATACAGTAGCGCTAACCATGCAACAGGATTTTCGTTGTGTCTTTCTGCAAAGTTTGTTGATTGCATGTAGGGCTGCACAATATATCGCAACAATATTGGTATTGCAATATTGGTGTGTGCAATTTGCATATCGCAGACATGTGCGATAAACTAATTAAGCATTTGTGTGTTGCAGCAGTTAAATACACAGACAATCAAAGTGAGCAAACTCATACTGGAAAAACCCTCAGCAGAGCAGGGAAGGCTACCGGAAAACACAAAAATTGGGACAATTTGCAGTACAGTGAGCCTGAGGAAATCACTGGCACAACTGGAATTGTCAATCTAGGATAAATGTACATTGTTAAGCCAATGTTAAGTCAAATCACCACAATGGTTGTTATTTTTAACGCTCTTTATTCTCTTCTACTCATATTCCATGTATGCGTGTCACGATACTGGAATTCGGTACCAATCGATACAGAAATTTTTTAAAGCGTCCATTTCCCGCTAACATTTGAGCGCTATTGAAAACATTCTTAAACACAGCTGATTTGCCATTGTGTTCGTGTTCAACAGAAATGACTGTAATTGGCCGTTATGGTCATAAGTTCACCGAACTCACCACTGTTTATTGTGTGTAACCACAGATACAGGGACACTGGAACTTTGAAACACTCCAGTGTCCCTGTATCTGTGGTTACACGCAGTAAATAGCGGTGACTTTGGTGAGCTGATGACATTCATGGCCAATCACAGTCACTTCAGTTAAGCACATGAACACAATGGCAAATCAGCGCTGTTTAAGAATGTACTCAAGAGCACTCAAATGTTAGTGGGAAATGGACGTTTTTAAAATTTCTGTATCGATTGGTACCAAATTCCAGTATCTTGCAACCCTAAACCCATGCAATAACAGACAGGGATCTTTATATACTCCCAAAAAGCCTGCACTAGCACACACAGACTTTCTCTTTAAGCCTGAGCAGATCATAAAACATGACCTAACAGCAATTTTTTTTTATCCAAATTTGACCAGTCAGATGGAGCCTTACAATCTTTATCCCCATCTTTGCTGTAGTTGCTTTTCTGCTATTTGCTAGAGCGACCCAGAGCTGAAAATAAATACTAATGGGAGGAGTCGAAATGACAACAATCTTGTAAATACAATAATACACCTTAAAGGGTTAGTTCACCGAAAAATTTAAATGTACTCAGAATTTACTCACCCTCAAATGGTTAAAAAATTGTTAACCATTGACATCCAGGCTGGGTAAAACAAATACTTGGGAGTCAATGTTTTCTGCCATTCTTTTAAATATCTTATGTGTTCAACAGAATAAAGAAACTCAAACTGATTTAAAACGAATAATTGATGACTGCATTTTTTTGGGGGTGAACTGTCCATTTAAATATGACTGTTTTTTTTTGCTATCATTGATGTGCCATTTAATATGCTGTGTCCATGTGGCATATCTCATTGTGACTGTATATTTAGCTCGCTCTTATCTTCATAGATGAGACTGGCGTTATAGCGGTCGGTGCATTTATTTGGTTTCAGCAAGTGCTCAGATGGCTTAGTCGAATTTCATCCTCTATTTTTCCTCATCAGATAAATCGGCATTTATGTTTGCATACAAGCATGTTCACATTCTATTTACTGTTATCACCATCAAGACCCTTCAGTTTCAATTGGCATTTAGACACACAGTAGCAGCTTTTGACACGTGTTGTGAGGTATTATCTTATGTTTTTAAAAAATTTGCATATTTGTGCTTTATGTTGGTGTTTGAAAGAATAGCTTGTCATCAACCATTTATACCCTTTACTTGTTTCAAACCTTTATGATATTTTTTCTTCTGTTAAACACAGAAAAGGATAGTTAAAAAACCATCAACATTTGTTTTTTCCACTATGGTAGTCAATGATTACAGTTTTTCAGTTTATTTCAATATATCTTTTGTGTTCAACAGAATAAAGAAACTCTTAAAAGAAATGATGTGCTATTTAAACCCAAATTGGGTAAAATATTGACTGTCCTTGCATTGTTTAGGTCCCATTAGTTAAAAAAAACCCCAAAAAAACGGAAGTTGGATTAGTTCTGAATACACCCATAATTGTCTTATGTCTCTTCAAATGAGCATATTTGTGCTTTATATTGGTGTTTGAAAGGATAGCTTGTCACCCATTTACACCATTTATTTGTTTCAAACCTTTACAATATGCTTTCTTTTAGTGGTGTAACGGATCACAAATCTGCAGTTCGGATCACACTACGTTTTTTTAGTCACGGGCTGGACCATTTTTCGGATCAGCAAAAAATTGAGGAGACAAGTGTCATTAGCTTTCCATTTATATAAATAAATGGGGTTGTTGGGGCGGTGGATGGCGGAGGACTGTCGCAGATGAAAGTAAGCGGGGCAGAGGTGTCGCGGACGAAAGTGAACAGCGGACGGGTAGGAGAGTGGTTGAGGAGGAGGATCGGTAAAATGAGGTCCCGGCACAAAATAAGCCCTGGTCCCACCACAACTTTTCTTGTCATTATTATATCTTACAGGGAAGCCAAAATGCTTTCATGCACGCGACTTGAATGGCGCGGGATTAACCAACAAGTTCAAAATAAATTATTAATCCACGGGTCATGTGCGTTCCGTACGAATCACAGATCAACAGTGATCTCTTTCACCCCTACTTCTGTTAAACACAGAAGAGTATTAGAGAAAATGTTGGAAACTTGTAAGCATTGACATTTGTATTTCCTGCTAATAAAGTCAATGGTTACAGTTTTTGATTCAGTTTGTTTGTTTTAATCTTTTGTTCAACAGAATAAAGAAACTCATAAAAGAGTAATTAATGAATAAATTAAACACCCTATTATTTTGGTAACACTTTACAATAAAGTTATTTTCTGGGTTATTTAAACCTAAATTGGGCAAAATATTCACTAACCCATACATTGTGTTTAATTTGGTCCTATTAGTTTAATAAAAAAATAACCCAGGCGTTGGGTTTGTTCCTTTTACACCCAGAATTGAGTTGAAATAGCCCTGCATTTTTTTAAGAGTGATCCATTAGTCAAACATGTATTTACTAACATGATCAAATAATGAACAATACATTTATTACATTATATTTTGGTCTTTATTTTCATTAACTGGCATTACCAAATTTCATTTGTTAGTTCTTTTTTTACTTGCAACGCATTAACTAATGCTAACTACAGTAGCACAGCTTTGGATTTTAATAATGCAGAAGGAAATTGTGAACTGTAGGTGCGTCCTAAATCACATACTTTTGCACTATTCTACGCCATTTTGTAGTATAAAGAGTGTAACTAGTGCATTCACACTGAAAACTCTGAAAAGAATAATTGCACTTTAAATTCCTGGATGATGCACTTATTCAACCGTTAAACAGAAGTGTGGACTGTTGGACTCTTCACGTACTCAACGGTCGCTGCTTTGCTCACGTAGTGGAAGGGACGGAGCTTTCTGGCACTGATGTTGGATTGCTTTTATTTATTTTGGATTGTGAAAGCATTATTCTCCTACGAGAGTGATTATGCCACCTCCTGATGGTGAATGCGGTTATACTCATGGCAGGTATTCGGTAGTTTGGTCATTCATTGCACTAATTTGGCATCCGTTAAAAGTCATCAGGGAAATGGTTTGAATTTCCGCTTGGTAAAAAAAAAACATTAGTGTACCATTTGGGATGACACTACATACATGTACTATGCTGTTGAGTGTGTAAGCGCATAAGATTCACTCTCAGGATGGCGCCGCGGATGGCTGCCTCGGTGTGGAGCTCTTCAGTGTTTGCACTATTTCTGTTAGTCTGTCCTGTTTTATGTTTATCAAACACGATCAGTTATACCAGGGATGAGCTGCTGAACATTCGGCAGTGCACACCAACTAATTACCAACTGGATTTTGATTTCTCTGGCGTTTTGCGGAACATTGTCATCGGCGGAGCAGCTGCTTTGTGGAAGAAATACAAGACCCGGCGGCGTGGAAAAAGAGCTGGCGCGCTCGTCAGGCTGAGACAGCGCGGCTTCAGAACAGCGCTGCCTAGCATCCATCTAGCGAATCTCCGCTCGCTTCCTAACAAAATGGACAAACTACTTCTGCTCTCACGCGAAAACAAGAACTTTAACAACTCTGCTGCGCTGTGTTTCACAGAAACCTGGCTGAACGAAGCCATTCCGGACAGCGCATTACACTTACCGGACTTTCAGCTGTACAGAGCAGATCGCGATACGGAGTCAACGGGCAAAACACGTGGTGGTGGGACATGCTTTTACATCAACAGGAGATGGTGTACGGATGTAACTGTGTTAAAGAAGATGTGCTGTCCTGATGTGGAAGCGCTTTTCATTAACTGTAAGCCGTTTTATGCACCGCGGGAGTTCTCCTCGTTCATTCTTGTCTGTGTTTACATTCCACCACAAGCACACGTGAGGACTGCGTTACAACAGCTGTCTGATCTGATCACAGAGACTGAACAACGACACCCGGACTCTGCTTTTATCATTCTCGGTGACTTTAATCAGGCAAAACTCACACACGAGCTGCCTAAATTCAAACAGCACATCACATGCCCCACCAGAGACAATAACATTTTGGATCATTGCTACACCACAATAAAGGATGCATATCGCTCTGTCGCCAGAGCAGCTTTAGGACTCTCCGACCACTGCCTGGTTCATCTTATACCAACTTACAGGCAAAAACTTAAAACTACTAAGCCGGTATTAAGGACTGTTAAGAGATGGACCAACGACACAGAGCAGGTCTTACAAGCCTGTTTTGAATGCACTGATTGGAGTGTTTTTGAAGCTGCAGCCACCAACCTAGACGAGCTCACAGAGACTGTAACATCATACATCAGTTTCTGTGAGGAGTTATGCATCCCTACCAGGACCTACTTATCATTTAACAATGATAAACCATGGTTTACACCAAAACTTAGACAGCTTCGTCATGAAAAAGAGGATGCCTACACGAGCGGGGACAGGATTTTATACAATCAGGCCAGGAACACACTGACAAAGGAGATTGGTGTGGCCAAGAAAAGCTATGCCAAAAAGCTGCAAAACCAGTTTTCTGCCAACGACCCTGCATCAGTATGGAAAGGCCTGAAAGACATCACAAATTATAAAACGCCATCCTCCAGTATCGACTGCAACAACCATCTTGCAAACGAGCTGAATATCTTCTATTGTAGATTTGACACCTCTGACCAGACACCTCACACCCACCTGGATCATCTCCCTACACAGCCATCAACACCTCCAGCCATCTCCCTCTCACCCCCTGCACTTCAGATCAGTGAGGATAATGGGCATCAGATCCTCAGTAAACAGCCATCAACACCTCCAGCCATCTCCTTCTCCACCCCGGCACTTCAGATCGGTGAAGATAATGTGCGTCAGATCTTCAGTAAACAGAGGAGACGAAAAGCACCAGGTCCAGATGGTGTTTCACCAGCCTGTCTGAAAACTTGTGCGGACCAACTGGCTCCCATTTTCACACAGATCTTCAACAGATCACTGGAACAGCGCAAAGTTCCATCCTGCTTCAAATGCTCCACCATCATCCCAATACCAAAGAAACCAAAGATCACAGGACTCAATGACTACAGACCTGTTGCCCTAACATCTGTGGCCATGAAGTCATTCGAAAGACTGGTGCTAGCTTATCTGAAGGACATCACTGGACCTTTGCTGGACCCCCTGCAGTTTGCCTATAGAGCAAACCGGTCTGTGGATGATGCAGTCAACATGGGACTGCATTATATCCTAGAACATCTGGACAAACCAGGGAACTACGCAAGGATACTGTTTGTGGACTTCAGTTCTGCCTTTAACACCATCGTCCCATCACTGCTCGAGAACAAACTGACCCAGCTGTCTGTCCCTAGCTCTGTCTGTCAATGGATCACCAGCTTTCTGACAGATAGACAACAGCTAGTCAGAATGGGCAAAATCACATCCGACAGCCGCACCATCAGCACTGGTGCCCCCCAGGGATGTGTTCTCTCCCCACTGCTCTTCTCCCTGTACACAAACGACTGCACTGCAAAAGACCCCTCCATTAAGCTCTTGAAGTTTGCGGATGACACTACTGTTATCGGCCTCATCCGGAACGGTGACGAGTCTGCATACAGACAGGAGGTGGAGCGGCTGGCTTTATGGTGCAGATACAACAACCTGGAGCTGAACACGCTCAAAACAGTGGAGATGATAGTGGACTTTAGGAGAAACCCCCTGCACTCCCCCCACTCACCATCATGAACAGCACTGTGGCTGCAGTAGAGTCATTCAGGTTCCTGGGCACCACCATCTCTCAGAATCTGAAGTGGGACATTCACATAGACTCCATTGTAAAGAAAGCCCAGCAGAGACTGTACTTCCTTCGTCAGCTGAGAAAGTTCAACCTGCCACAGGAGCTGCTCGTACAGTTCTACTCAGCTGTCATCCAATCCATCCTCTGCACTTCAATCACCGTCTGGTTCAGCTCAGCTGCCAAAACCGACCTCCGTAGACTACAGCGAATAGTCCGGACTGATGAACGAATCACTGGCACTACCCTTCCCACACTTCAAGAACTGTACTCTTCCAGAGTGAGTAAAAGGGCTCGTAAAATCACTCTGGACGCCTCACACCCAGCACACTCCCTGTTCGAACTGTTACCGTCTGGTCGGCGCTACAGAGCACCAAGCACAAAAACAGATAGACACAGGAAAAGTTTCTTTCCTCAGGCCATCTACCTCATGAACGGTTAAATATTCCCCTACTGTGCAATAAACGTGCAATACTTTCTCATACGCACTTGTACACAGCACCTTATAACCTGTATAATTACAACATATCTGTACATACATTCAACATCCAGATCTTTTTGACTAACTGCATCTCTGTTTAATGTTTATTGCCTTTTCTTTCTTGTATTTAATTTTGTGTTGTCACTCGTCACTTTATGTACACTGAAAGCTTCTGTTGCCAAAACAAATTCCTTGTGTGTGTGAAGCACACTTGGCAATAAAACTGATTCTGATTCTGATAAGAACACAGTGCATTAGTGTATAGTGTGCCATTTTGGATGCAGCATATGAATAATGAAGTATTGTTCATTCTTAGTTCATGTCAGTAAATACAGTAACTAATGAAACTTTATTGTAAAGTGTGACCAACAATTCGTTTTAATTGCTCTACGTGTGAAGTTGGTAACCCTCAGTTGAGCTGAATCATCAGACAAACACTTTAGTTTCACCAAGAGAACAATGTGCTCTGTTTCTGTACAGTCAGTTCTCTCTAACGTTAAGTTGCATCATCCCAGAAGCTCCGTCTAATGCTCCATCTGTATTTGGCTGAACTGTAATTCAGTCTTGGTAAATCCAAGAAAAGCAGAGTCACGGTTGTGCATAAACGATGAATCATGCTTATTGAACCTGCTGCCCATCTGCTTTCGTTCATGACCGAAAGAGCTCATCATGAGCTGTGAAGCCAAACACAAGCTCTCTGTCTGATCCAACTCTTACCCTGTGGCCGTGGGCACTGTGGTTTGTGCCAGCCTGTGTCCTGTTATGCCTGTCAGTGTGCCGCACTAGAGCTGCCTATACCTTTTGTTTATCTGGGCCTGCTTGTTGTTGTTGTTGTTGTTGTTTTACCAGTGTGGTTTGGTATTAGACCGGTGGTTCTTTTTTTCCATGCTAAACTTTTCTTTCCTGTCTTTGTTGCTGTCTTCACAGGGTTTACTCAGACATTTGTTGAGAGAACCAACCAAAGTTAAAATCTGTTATTTAGATTTTCTGGCCAAGGTTGTATTGGGATGTCTGTAGTTATTACTAAGGCGGGTCTGTATTGTTTAAATGTGGGTGTTGTGGAATTAAGGTCATGTACTGTGCATGTGTGCATCAAGAAAATCTTTCAGAATAAGGCTGGAATGGTTCACAAAATCACAAGTCCAGTTTGTGTCATGATTTTGTGATACCAATTGTGTGTGTAGCAAATTTGTTTTACAAAAATCTCCTATTGCTACACTGAGATATCATTTTAAATAGCATATATTAGCATAAAATACTTAGCCTTATCTACTAGTTACAGTATTTTAAAATGTTATCCTCGAGGTCATGTAATCATAAAACTGAAGGACTGAGGCATTATTGTGATAAATTAAATCTGGGAAATTCTGATACAGCAAAAGAGGAAATGATGTTTGTTTCATTAATTTATTAAAATGTTTACAAAAGCCAATTTATACTTCTGATTCAAGTGTATTCAGGCAGAAAGCAGAAGTATAAATTTTTAAAGGGCTCCTATGATGACAATGATCTTTTGTAAGCTGTTTGGACAGAACTGTGTGCTGATATAGTGTCCACAGTCATATTGGAGTGATATAAAGACATTGTGTCTTTTTAAATATCCTGACATTAAAATAGGATCCAAATCCCTCCTATTTTGAAGCCCACTGCAACGTGGCGTAGGAGTGTGGTTTTCCCTGTCAACTGAATTGATTGACAGCCACGTATTAACATGTCTCCATAGTAATGGATATAATCATATCAACAAGACAGGACGTGCGCAAAACAACTGGGATTAAAAGATCTGTTCAGCTCCCTGTGATCATCAATCATCATCAAATAAATGGGATCAAGAATGAGTTTAACAAGTTTTGTAAAAACAATTTTACAGTGAATGTTTGTAATAAAGTAAGTTAAAGACTGTAAAATCACTATGTAATTCATCACCACAGCCGCATGTCAGAACAATTATAAAAGATGCTTCAATCCCGTTTTGTGGACGTTAAATCAGGTTTTTTTGTACATTTAACATAATGGATATCCATACAGCAGTGGATATTTTCCTGTCACATTTGTCATGTAAATACAGTGCAAAGATAAACGCACGCTGTGTGTGTGCACGTGAACTTTGTAATGTCATTTTGTGTGACTCGTTGCAGAAAGGCTTGAATAAACTCCACAACAAGTACATCAGATAGTCATTTGGGAAGTTCTTACTGTAGTATTTCTCACAAACGTTACATGTAATCTGCTTCCTTCATGTCTGTCACTGTGCTGTTTATCTGACGCAGCAGGAGATAAGGACACACTCTGACAGGCACGTGGGAACTGTGGACAGAAAGAACTAACTTATTTGCAATAAAGGCACAGGCAACCAAAACAGCCGCAAGGTGTTTAGAGCTAAAAAATTCCAATATCCTGAAAGGTATAATAAATAAATCTGATGGGTATTTTGAGCTGAAACTTTACAGACACATTCTGGAGACACAAAAGACTTATCTTAAATCTTGAAAAAGGCTGTAAAATAGGTTCCCTTTAAAACAGCATGGGCTACATGCAAGATATGTACTGTGATCAATGTAGAAATGTAAATCAGGCTTTAGCCTTTAAACAAATTGTATCCGAGAACAAAAACGCGTATTGTAAAATATGAAAGGATAAGCATAAGGCTGCATATCTTTTGCTTTAGAAACAGACAGTGCACATGTTATAGCTTTAGCTCTGTGCTCCAGACTCATTACTATTATTCTGGTGGCACTTACTCCTAATTTGATTGCACACATTTTTTTAAATAATAATTATAATGACCTTTCATATTGGCAAATCAATGGCGGGGTGAAATAAATATATTTGTTTTGAACTGTGTAACATTGTAATAAATTATGCATGCATCACTCTAATAAACTTCAAAATATTTAATTCCAATTGTAATATTTTGTTGTGATTTTTGTCTTTTGTTGTTGATTAATGTTTATGATGACAGTGCTTCAATTTAGGATGCTTTCGGTGAAAATAAATCATCCACAAATCTTTACTTTCACTTTAGACTCAGACTTTGTTTTAAAGAGGCGTATTTTAGTGTTAATATCATCGTTTAGCCTATATGTTGCAGTGCTAGACCATGTAAAAAAAAAACAAACACACCAAAAAAATCTCTGCATTCACGAGTGAGAGAAAGCATGTGTGCAAGTTTATGAATGCTCACAGCAGGGAATGAACAGGTAGGGAGTGCTGAATCAATCCTGACCAGTTAATAAGGCACACATTCCAGTCAGATACATTCCAAACACTCACTTCCATGCCAAATGATTAAAACTAAAAGTAAATTCTGTGCGTGGGTGCATGACTTGAACAATACATGTGTCAAACCATGAGGAGAAAAAAAAGATGGTTCTATCGAATAATATCTTTCTCAATCAATCAATCAATCAATCAATCCCACTATCAGTTGCCAAATTGTTTTCCAAGTAGTTTTAGATATTTGGGCTCTTGCAGGCCCAACTGACCTTATTTAGATTTTTTAAAAGTAATTTGTGCTGCTCATGGTTCAAATGATTAGTGCTTTTTGTTTAGATTTTCATGTGGTTTGTGTTTTAGTGCTTCTCAAGACAACTGAATTACAATGCTTATCAAATTGGGATCTATGCCAAAGTCTCAGTCAAAATTAATGGGCAGAAAAAATGATGCACATATTGGCAGTCTGGTGCCCTGCATTTCATTCAGTAAATTTTTTATTCACTTGTTTGTTGTTGATTGTTTAAATCTGTTAGCTTGCATATGTGAAGGCGATGCTCTTGTTTCTGCTTTTTGTCTTGGTTTAGGAATTGAAGATTCTAGACCATTGTGCCCCCATTAAGAACAAGGCTTGCATTATATGAAGTTAAGAAGAAATCCGTAATCTTCAGAGATGTATCATAAAAACTCCTACTCCAATTTAGTATTGAGATCTTTTATCCAACATATGAAGGATGTGCCACTGAGCTGCTCCCTACAATATTTCTCTGCTGGCACATCTGTCTTCTGCTTCAGCATGCCCCATCTCTGGCCTCTCTTAATGTCCTGTTTACAGACTTCGTATTATACACACGCAAATTTGGGGAAATGATTGCAATGCAGTCTGGAACAGTGCTCGGAATATAAAACAAACACAAAAAACAACATGGTTAGAATTGATGACTGGTCGAAAAGTGCCTCTCTTTGTATATAAAAAGAATATATATAAAAAAATATATCTTAATTCACCAAGGCAGAATTTATTTGACCAAAGGAACAAGGAATAAAGGTAATATTGTATTATTATAATTTAAAATAACTCCCAAATAACAGCCATTACTTTAGTCTTCAGTATCACTTGATAATTCAGAAATCATTCTAATATGCCAATTTTGTAACTACTGTTTACATTTACTTTGATTTATAAATATCTTTCCTGTCACCACAGTGGAAATTTTCGTCTTTTCCTTTTTTTTTTTTTTTGTCAGCTGGGATGCCAGCAGGCACCGCATGAACCACCAACTGTTATTTTACCAAGAATGCTGGCACAAAGGTCTGAATCCATAATAAAAGGGCATAAGGCAGATTTGCACACAATGGAAAATTGGCTTTAGCTATGGCATCCAACAAAGGTCAAAAGAAATGAGAAGCATTGCGAATATATCCACAATATACAGCGTTGGGATTAGATTTCTCATAGGATAGCTCAAGTAATCCAAACAACTCTAATATTTACAAAGGCTTGTGCATGGAAAAATGCATCTTTGATTCAGAAGGGATTTCTAGCACAAAGCATGTCAGCAAAAGACAAGTTTGCTTAACCTCAGGGAAAATGAAACTGTAAGCTTTGTCGATTTGAGTTCCTCCAGAAAGCTTTTCCGGTTTTGAGTCTGTCATGGTTTTCTTCAGCATCTGAAGGAATCCCCTCTTCATCAGCGTAGAGTAGCTCAAACTTCCCCATGCGGTTTGCCTGGTGAGTTGGAAGATAAGTGGCCGTGGCTCATGTTCTGTGAGTAAGTGTGTCACTGTGGTGGACTGATGTAACAGATGCCCTGCGACTCACGCTAATTGAGTTAGTTCTCACACCTGCCAACCTGACATGGAGCTTAAGGCTCCTCTGAAATGGAGAAAGTGCTCGGCTTGAGCTGAACTACACTCATTCTCCTAAAACTGACAAGTTATTTTTCCAATTTGAGCTTCTTTAGATGCGCTGATACTGTTTAAATTGGATGAGCAACGTTTGATGGCAAGTCAGAGATTTGATCCCAGTGAAAAATGTTCCTGCTCCTGCCAAAGCTTCAGTAAGAGGCAGATTAATTTGTCGTGTCTGAGCTCAGGCGCTTTATTGGAAGAAGAGTTTTTAACAGACGCAGTCAGGACCACGTGATAATGCGCTGCTCATAAAAGTGATAATGAAGTTATTAGCCCTGAAAGCATTGGGTTTTAATAAAAATGCTAATAAAGGGGACTGTTGTGACAGAGCAAGAATTGCTGATTGTCTTTCAAGAGCTAAATCAGTGGTTAAAGTTATTCTCATGAATTCAGAATCAGGCAATAATGGGAAATGCAGAGGTTGGATCAAGAGTTGCAGTTTCAAAAAAGAAGATTGCCCTGCCAAACATTAACATATTTGGTAAACTTGGAACATTTTTCACTTTTTTTTTCTTATCAATTTATATATTGTTTGTTGCTGAGGTAAATTGTCTACCGTCTAACCAATTAGTCATTTTTGAAAATCTCTTTACTAGCACGATTTTAATGATACTGCTTAGGGCTGCACGATATTGGAAAAAACTAACATCAACTATATACAATAAAATAATTGACCATTTTAGATTAATTGGGATGATTCTGTAGAGGAGTACATATGCATATATATATATATATCAAAAACGAAAAGGATACTAATTAAATAAACAGCGTTTCATCGTTTTTTTTTAATGAGTCAAACTGTATTCAGGTATTCAGCAGTTGAATGATCAAATGTATAATAATACTGCATAGTCTTCGTTTTATAAACAATTCAATCTTTATTAATTTGTCAAAGTTATAAACGGTACAAATTCTTATAGGCCTGAATGTCTTTGACTGTATGTTTAAAGGCCTAAAAAAACTTTTTTGCCCGCAAAATGATAAATTAAAACCCAGACTCAACATTGTGTATGCTTGCGATGTGAGTATTGTGAATGATCAAATTGTGATATCGATGCTGAAACAATATATTGTGCAGCCCTAATAGTGCTGTAATTTTCTCATTTAAAACAATGAAACAAAATTTTGTTATTGACTCATGTTGTTCCAAACTGTATGCATATATTTATGTACTGTATATAGATAAGTGCTAATTTTGTCAACTAAAATTTAAGCGTGAAAATGTTTGTTGCCTATTGCTTGACAAACTGAAACTCGACAGGTCTATGAATGTTCACACTCTATTCCACTTATCTAATAAATCAACAGTGAGTTAATGTTGAAAGCAGAAGACAAGAATGTAATGTAAAATTTAGTCAAAAGTATACAATCTAACTATAAAGTTTTGTTATAATCCACTGTATCCTGCTGTTTATTCATATGACAAGTGTACAGACACATTCAGTCACTTTGCTGGAACAGCAGACCTGTTAAGATTTTGTTTATGTTAAGCTATTTTAGTGGACCAAATTAACGAGAGATTTTTTTTGTAAAAAATGTAAGTAAGTACCACCATACTTCTATGTTAAAATGAAAATTTCAAACACTTGTTTGCTACATATATCTTTTGGGTTTTATATATTTTTCCCCATATTCTTTTTACAGTTAAAATTTTATAGACCCTGTTTTACTTATTGTTATGCCCTATTCATACTGGGCACTGATGTGATTGTCATGTCAGTGTCAGCTAATGAAATTAGACCGCAATCGTCTTCTGTATGAGCTAGGGCATTTGCATAAAGCAATCTGATTGGCTGACACTTCTGTTGGCGCTTGAAAAGTTCAAGTGTATCTGTCTACGGACTGCAAGACAAGGGCATAACATGAAGGAGCTTAACTTGAAGTAAGTTAGAGGCATAACTTGCAGTTATTGAGATCCCACTGAACCATGTAAGATGTCACAACAAGATGTTGTTGGCAAGATGGCGGAAATACTTACCAGAGAACATTTTCATCAAATGTTTTCATGAGTTTTCTTTAAATTTATTCACTACCTATTTATTTGATATATTGTTTTATTCCTTCATTTAGCAACTCCACCATGCAACTCAACACGCGGACTTCATTCGTTTTGTCATGACAGTTAGTGTACTCCACATCACCCCCTGTGGTTGCATATAACAGTACAATGACTGTACGTTAATAACTTTGATGGTTGGGGAAGGTGTAGTAGACGCTAATATTTGTGATGGTTGGGTTTAGGGTTGGGGTAGGTATAGATGTTAATAAATGTGATAGTTGGGTTTAGGTGTGGAATAGGTGTAGATGTTAATAACTGATGTACAGCGCCATCTTTGCAACAACATGGTTTTGACATGTGGGTCTCCATTACTTCAAGTTGCATCTCTTAACGTCCCTTCATGTTATGCCCCTGCTTTGCAGTCCGCAGACAGACCCTACTCAAAAAGTTGAGAAATCCCAACTTCTGCAGCGAGCTTCAGTGCAGCAATGTGGGATGTATCCAATTCAAAATGGGAACCATTGACGCTGACGCCAACACCCCGTGTGAATCAGGTGTTTGAAAAATTAAGTAGCTTATTCTGCTTTACCATAGTAATAGGCCTGTTTCTGTTAGTTTCATCAAGTTAAACTGATCATTTGTTTAATTTACTTTTATTAGCATTCAAACGGACACAGAATGTACACACAACATTTTGACAATTTCATAAAGGCATAAAAGTTCAAAAGTCTCGTTATAACCCCTGCTAACACTTTAAAGGGCACATTTTGACAGTGACAAACTAAACATAGCCATAACCCAACAGGACATCTGCAGTTATGTCTAGCATATGTAAAATTAGTCATGGCAATGTTAAAAATCATATTTGATATTTGCATCTTGTATATCTTTTTATTATAGCAAATAAAAATGTCTGAGAGTCCACTGCACACAGTGGTTCATCTCGATGAGAGCGCTTTACTGTACATCAAACAGGACAGGTACGGAAATCAAGAAAGATTTGCTTTTAAAAAGAGACATGAAAAATGTAGGAAGGAATAAAGAGGGGCTTGGCTTTGCTCAAGTGCTGTCCACTTAAAGGCTGTAGTCAGACCAGTATGCATCATTTGATACCAGGAGGCTGTTATTCCCCAGAGCAACTTCAGGCTGAGAGTGATACAGAAAGAAACCACCACACAGCGTTGTGTCTTTGAACTCTTGAAAGGCAAGACTGGCCGAGAAAACGAGGATGAGGGCCCTTCCTGAACTGTATATTGAAAATATGAGTTGCTGACCTTATTTTCTGGTTTCTGCGAAATGGGCCAGCGGCCACGTGGCTCTGCAGGTGTAGGTGGTATTTTGCTGAAAATGAGCTCAGTTCTCAAGGGGATTGTGCGGAAGTACGTTCATAAACATTTACAGGCACTGTGGATGTGAAACACTAAATACTAATGGAAAACGCATACGATTTGCGGTGTTTTTCTTCTTAAAGGGATAGTCGACCTAAAAAAAAAAATCAGTTAAACTTCAGAATGCAAATGTTCATTTCTTCTTTCACTTGCTTCCCTTTTTTAATTAAAATCAGCATGTCTAGGAGATTGGTAACACAAAATTCTCATAAAATATGTTCTTTGAGTGATTTGATCTTCTCAAGACGTTTTGTAAGATGATTAGATGTTAGGGTTGTGTCATATATTCCAAATTATCTACAAATCGCAAATTGCAATATACATATTACCATCGTTTGCAATAAATGAGTAATTAAGTTATAAAAGTATGGAGTCAATTTAGGGCCATTTATACTTGCAAAATAAAATAAAAGTTTTGCAAACAAAAAATTAAGTATTGAGCAAAAAAATAAACAAATAAATGCAAATCTCCAAAACGCAAAAATCACAAAGCAAAATATATATATTTTTTTAAATAAAAATTTATTTTGCTAACCAAAATAAAGAACTGCAAAGGGAAAATTAAGTCTTGAGAAATCAAAATGAAATTTACAAACAAAAAAGAACTGCAAATAAAAATCAAACAGAGCAAAAAAAAAAAAACTAAAATATTTGCATATATTCAACCTTCGCACTACACGTTTCTGCGCATTTCACTTTGTGGCACTGATTTGACAAGGGGGTGGAGTCAAGGAAACTTGGGTGTTTACCGCAGCCCAGACCTGCCTCCATTTAGGGGACGTCATTACCTGGAAAAGTATCACCAAGGTGGTCTTACAGCCCAGTAGGTCAGAGCCTGCCGTAAATTCCCTTGACTCCGCCCCCTTGTCACATCAAGGCCACAAAGTGAAACGCACAGAAACGTAAAGTGCAAAGTGAAAACAGCATCGCAAACTTAGTTGACTAAAAAAAAGCCAATCAAAATGAGCATTGCAATTGACTGAATGGCTTTTTTTAAAAGTCAATGATATAAAAATTTTTTGCAAATATATAAGATTTTTTTTATTACAAATATTTTAGTTTATTATTATTATTATTTTTGCTCTGCTTGATTTTTATTTGCTGTTTTTTTTTGTTTGCAAATTTCATTTTTATTTCTTAAAAACCTAATTTTCTCTTTGCAGTTCTTCATTTTGTTAGCAAAATGATTTTTTAATTTTCAAAAAAAAATTTTGCTTTGCAATTTTTGGAGATTTGTGTTTATTTTTGCTCAATACTTTATTTTTTGTTTGCAAAACTTTATGCTATTTTGCAAGTACATATGGCCCTAAATTGACTGCATATAAAAGTAACTTAATGGATGTTGAAAAAATAATCAATTCATGTTAAAGGGATAGTTCCCTTAAAAATGACAATTTCCTCACTATTTACTCATTCTCAAGTGATTGTAAAATTTTATAAATTTCTTTCTTATGAACACAAGATAAGATATTTTAAAGAATGTTGGGGGAAAAGCATGTAGTATTAACAAAAACACAAAGTCAGTGGCTGATTTAAAAAAAAATAATAATAAAGTGCATCTTTATTTGTGTTTAACAGATGAAACTCACAGGTGGATCAACTGGAGGATGAGTAAATGATGACAGAATTTGCATTTTTTTTAGGTGTGCTATCTTTTTAAGAAAGCAGTAAGTAGGCCTGTCCAATTTCTATTTTTTTGTTGTATGATATTGCACCAAAATATATTGCGACAATATTATTGTCAATTTAAGACCATTTTATACCACTTATTATATAATGCCAGAATGACAATATGATATCACAATGCAAGTACACAAAGAACACATAATATTTTATTCTTAAGAATATTTAATCTAATTATAGTCATTTTAACAATTGAAAAATTAGGTATTGGAATCAGAATGTGAAAAACACATTCTAAATAAATGTTAGCAAAAAAGTGCAAGGTAAAAAGTAACAGCGGCTGCGATATCTGCTAGCAGATCTATTTTCAGTTGTCAGACACCCACATGAAAATATACTAAAGTAATATTATATTATATTCTAAATACTATAATGTTTTTATAACCATACTGACACCTCCAGTAGAGATAGAAATGTTGCACAATTTGCCAGAATTGTTATTTATGTAGGGGCGATATATATTGCATCAGCAAAAATGATTGAGGTCATGTCCGTGTGTTGTGCGATTAGATAGATATATTGGTTATTGTGACAGGCCTAGCAGTAAGATGGCAAAGATGTAATTCCACTCAGTTTTTTTACATGGTTCTTGATGTTTTATAGGTTGATTTAACTATACCAGTGGAGCAAAGTAGTTGTGATTTATATATATATATATATATATATATATATATATATATATATATTTTTTTTTT
>CAIGQZ010032266.1:6931718-6963093 GCA_903798205.1 Danio tinwini | reverse complement strand
GAGCTCATCAGGGCTATATAAGCCAGCTGCTGGAGTCAGATCCTCAGAATTGCCTGCTGAAGAGCCGATCACTCAGCTCCCAGCTGGAGACTTAGGTGCTGTGGCAGTGGAGACACACGTCTCCGTTCCCTTATTCGGGGAACGAGGGTTACGGACGTAACCAGACGTTCCCCTTCATAGGGAACTCCAACGTGTGTCTTAAACAGACTTTGGGAGATGTTCTGGAAAGCGCCACAGCAGCTAAGCCCGTCACGCTCCTGATGTGCAGTTTGCCAAGCAATGCGTGGGCGCACTGACAACACCAAAAGCGCAACCTTCCAACGTCCCCTAGGCCCAAAATTACCATTACATGGGAATAATACAATTTAGATCGGGGGTCGTAATTGTGCTTTTACCTAGCTAATATAGACTAGGGATTTTAGAGATACGACAGTACGTTGGGAAAGCGTGCCAGTCCCCAAAGGGGGAGGACGCTGCGGAGACCACCTGCTACCCGGAAGGGGAGACTTGATGGTAAGAAGCATATGGACTAGCCCTATTGAGGGGGAGTGCTACATATGATAAGCTGGTTAGCGGTTAGGGAAGACATGGGTCCGCCTGAATAGGGGGAACACACCATGGTGGATAATGCATATGGCATCACCTAGACAGGGGAATGCACATAGCTGGCACCGAACCTCAGTATGCGGGTAGACCAGATGGGCGTACCAGACTACACACTGAGCCAAGCACTCGACTCCTCCGCTGAGTCAGGTGCTGGGGGCCTCGGAGGAATTCTCTAGGGTTCGCCTGAAAAGGGAAACTTACTAGTAGAATAGAAAATGCGCACGCATCTCCGGGTAAGGGAGCCTGGCGCAGCAAGCGTTTATTGACACCGAGCTTAATTTCCTCTCGATTGACTGGGGTAACCAGTAACCAGGAGGAAAGTGACTCCACTCGAGAAATAATCTCGATAATGTGTTAGGTGTCGCCCAGCCAGCAGCTCGACATGATCTGTTAAGAGGCGCTGTGTACTCACGCCGAAAAGGAGGCACCGCTTATTATATTATTATTATTAAGTGTGCTCTCTCTCCCGGGGAACACAGCTCGCCCTGGCACATGAAGCGAGGGTGATGGCATAAATTAAAAAATGGACCAACCTCTATTTTAATACAGCACTTCCCTTCTGCTGATCATAACAGAAAAGAGCTGCGTATGCTTACATGTCACGTTAAGCGCAGTGCGCGGACATAGCAATGAAAAGGCTGAGTCTGCCTCCTCCGCAGGCAGCGCTTGCAGGCTCACCACCTAATAAAAAAAAAAAAAAAAGGGGGGGTGGTAGAAGCCTTGGCACAAGGTGAACCGAGGTCTCAGGTATTTAAACGTGAGAGTAGGTCGGCCCAATTACTGGCACAATTCGCTGACCGAAAATGCCACCGGAATCTTAACCCTCCTGATACCAGCGCGATCAGCAGAGCTGCCTAAAGGGACAGAACATATATATATACTGATCGAGTGGCTCAACGGACCTAATCATAACTGCTAGGGCTAGACAGATCCCAAGAGGGTGAGAGAGGGGGCGGGGATGGATTATCATCACGCGCCACGCGCCTCTGAGAAACCGGCTGAAGAGGTTATGCTTTCCCAGCGCGCTACCATCCGCATTAAAAACGCGGATGATCACACGCCAAACCTTCAGTGTGGAGGGAGACAGCCAGCGCTCCAGCTATCCTGAAGGAAGAAAACACAACACTAATCTGGCATGTCCGGGGGTTTTCTCAGAGAGAATTCCCACACAACGAATAGACTCCACTGCAGAACATAGGCATACCTAATAAGGCGCTCTAGCCTGTAGTGACGGTGTTAACTATCACACTGATAAGTCACCTAAGTCCACCGCGCTCTGTCTGGAAACCATCCAAAGAGGCTTCAGAGCCCTGCATGGGTGCCAGGGGGTGCCCGTCCCAGAAAAAGGAAGTGCTTTTTCCGGGGAATTCATTAGGGAGGGCCATCACGAGGAGTGTGAGTTCTGAAAACTCGGGTCCGGTTGGGCCAGAGAGGCGCAACGAGCAAGACCCGCTCCTCGTCTCCCCAACTTTGCACAGTGTAAGTAGTGTCTGTGCGAGCAGGCTCACTGGGGAAAGAACGCATATTGCGTAACCCGGGGCCAGCTGAGAGCCAGCGCCTTTGTGCGGAGCAGAAAAGGCAGCCAGCGAAGGGCCGCTCGGGAGAAACAGCAGGATGACCTGGGCTTCTCTGAAGCGTGCCCATAACAGCTGGGACGTGCCGGGGTGGAGTCTCCGTTCTCCTGAAACATAGCAGTCCTGAGAGCTTGTAGCTGGCATGGAGAGCTTGTACAGGATATGAACGGCACGCAGCTATTTAGCCGCAAGACTCCGGAGGAGCGGATGGCGAGCAAACTGAGACATGCTGAGGTGGCGAACACCGCCCAAACGGTTGATGTATGCCATCGCAGCCGTGCTGGCCGTCCTAACCAACACGCGTTTCCCCTCCCGCTTCGGTAGTGACCGGCGGAGAGTGAAAAACAATGCCAACAGCTCCAGGCAGTTGAAATGCCAATGCAACCTGGGTCCGGTTTACGAACCTGCAGCTGCATGCTCGATACACACAGCCCGCCAGCCCATACTGGAAACATCTGTCAAGATGACAGCATCACTGGATACTTGTTCTAAGGGCACTCAGGCCCGTAGAAGGCAAGATCCATCCAGGGGCTGAAGGTGCGGAGACACAGCGTGGTGACGTAAACCCGGTGCCTCTCCGCATGCCATGCCCATCTGGGGACCCGATCGCGAAGCCAGCGCTGAATTAGTCTCATATGAACAATTGAGCAGCGTGATAGCGGCTACAAATGTCATATGCCCCAGGAGCCTCTGAATAATTTCAGTGAGACCAATATAACTGCCGAATTAATCAGACAGGACAGCGCTAGCCCAGCGCGCTAAGAGCGCACCGTGATGCAGACCGAGTCCAGCTCCAACCCGAGATGAGAGAAGCTCTGCCCGGGGGAGAGCCCGCTCATACTCGGTTGACCCAAAACCCAAACAGGCTGAGGTGCCGGAGCACCAGGTCCCTGTGCATAATCAATCAGTTCAGAGATCTAAAAATAGTCAATGAATAATCAAAAAATGCAGATGCGCGTGCGCTAAAGACGCACAGGGAATCCTCCATGCATGGAAACAGGGACAGCCCGAATGGGAGGACTGTTGCCACCCTGTTCGGCCCCCCGTCAAACACCGGAAAAATCACAGTATAAGGAGGGAGAGAGCGAGACATGGAGCGAGCGTCCTTCAGGTCTATAGCTGCAACCAATCCCACGGACGGACGCACTGGGGGATGCGTTTCTGCATGAGCATCTTGATAGACATCCTGAACAGATGACAGATCAAAACACGCAGATAGGATTGGTATAACCCACCGCTTTCTGGATACGATGAAGGGGGGCGTAACCCGCTCTTCATCTCGGCTGGAGGACTGGCTTGATTATATCCTTCGCCAGGAGGATAATAATCTTCTCACGCGAGACAGGGAGTGGCATAGCGATGATCGCTTAAATACACACTCGTGCACTCGGGAGGCCAACAGCGAATTGAAACGCATAGCCGAGTCTGACCGTCCCCCTGAGCTACTGCGCGGACTGAGCAGCGCTAACCAGACTGACAGAGCCCGCTAACTAGCAGCATACCCGGAACGATCGCTGACGTACCCGCGGAGGGGCAGCTTCGGGATGGGGAGTGCTCATCCCGGGAAGCAGAGCGTCCCGAGGAAGAGGTGAAAATAAGAGATTGACTCTTACCTTACTCCCAGGATCCCGCGGAGTGGCTGGAGGTGCGAGAAAGGAGCTCATCCTCTGGCGCCCTCAAGCCTGTGGCGAAATGCACCAAAGCTGAGAGCTGGAAGGCAGTGCGTCCCATGCTGGCAGCAATTGGGCTTCCACACCCAGAGGGAGGAAAAGCCGCTCTTTTCGGATCGCTACTCATTATACATTCGCGGGGGAGCCCCGGCCTCCACCGGGGAAAGAACGGTTCTCCTCCTCTCCAAGTGGCCCGCCTCAGGTTCGCTTCGCAGTCCAGTTATTGGACTTAACGGCGACCTGTGACGGGAGCGTCAACTCCCCGCGGGCGGGAAGAGCGCACTCGGCGAGGAGCAGCCAGCGCGGACAGGTCTGATGGGGAGAGCCCACCAAGAGATGACCTGCTCCATCGCGCACGGCTGATCTTTCACCACTGAGGATTCCTGGGTAAAATCCCCGATGGTGTCGCCGAGAAGGCCTGCCTGGGATATGGGCACACTAAGAAAGCGTACTTTGTCAGCGCGGCGCATATCTACAGGGCAAGCCAGGGTGGCATTTCCGGACCACTATGTGGCCATCGTCTTCCCCAGGGCACGGACGGCCGACTTGAATGTCATGAGAGCATAGTCAATCGCCGTGAGATGCTTACGCATAAGCCTGGGGAAGAACCGCCCCTGTGCAGCACAGCCAGGAGGCCGTGGGGCACGGCAGAAGCGGCATGGCCCGCAGCGGTGTGGGCTCTGGCCTTGATAGACACAGATAACCCACCCGCCTTAGACGGGGGTCTCAGCTTACCCCTCCAGGTGGCGGCGCCCACCACCTGAGGAAATAGCTTCGTACCCACTGGCCGCCTCGCCTTTAAGGGAGGTGAAGGCGGAAACACACGTGAACCGGGCAGAGAAAAACGCCCTCTATGCCAGCGTGTGCTCACTGTGCGCCCCTGGGAAGAAGGGGACGGGGGCTGGAAGATTAATCTTAGAACAGCCCGCACGTCACACCCTCTAGTCGGTCCGGCGGTGAGACTGGGGGACAAGCCATCTCCAGCCGCACTGCCGAAGCAGCCCAGGAAGCGCAGCTGTTACGTCTGATTCGAGAACCGTGACTGCGCATTGCACCCCGTGGGATGGAAGCGAGCCCAGTCTGTCATCCGAGCATAACAGCTCGCCCTCCGATGTCGCGATGGACCTTTGATCTCCGGTGTCATCAGGCGGAGGCGCGGGCATCCCGGAGGATGAACCGTACAACCGCCCGAAGCTTGGATGGGGCACGCTGTGGAGGAGTGGGGGGTCCGCGGGCCCGGAGGCGACGGATAAACCCCCACTGTGATCCTCAGATCTGCCCACGTGCTAACCGCTTTCACGGGGAGCAACGGGGGTGGCCGTAGCCGCGATCTCAGCAATGCAACAACCACGCCCTCGCAGTGAGAGCATAAGCTGTCCGCGGGCACCGCACCGACATGCTGGACCCCCAGACCTGTCATGCGATACCCGTGCCCATCATCCGGAGATAGGAACCACCGCATCCAGAAACGCACAGTCAGAACAGCGTCTTGAAAAAGACGTGTTGATTGACTGTGTTGCTCTCTTAGGAAAATCTCTTTTAGATCACCAGCGAAACGCCCGGAGGACGGGAAACCCAGCCCGCCACTCGCACGTCTTGCTTCCGCACTGGTGAAGGTAAGGCTTTCTTCTCTGGAAGTCAGCTCAGCAGAAGTTGTTCAGCTCACGATCGGCTCTGAAGCAACAATTCTGAGGATCTGACTCCAGCAGCTGGCTTATATAGCCCTGATGAGCTCATCAGCCACAGCTGTGGAGCTCAGCTCCGCCAATTCAATTGGCATTTCATTGGCCCGTTTTCTTATTATCAGAAGCGATTGGTCGTCTGAAGTACTCCCAAAGTCTGTTTAAGACACACGTTGGAGTTCCCTATGAAGGGGAAATATATATATATATATATATATATATATATATATATATATATATGTTTATATTTATATATGTTTATATTTATATATTATTTGTAATACAATTTTGTCCTTTAATACAAGCAGTAATATATATGAACTGTACCTTTAATTTTACCTGCTCAAAAAAAACACTCTTTGTAAATGTTTTAGACAAAACTCCAATACATGCACAGAAGACAGCACGAGCATTCATAACAAATAAACTAATGTAAATATTATCCCGCTTGCTTTTTTTGAGCGCTGGCAAGTTCTTACACCCCTATGATTGGTTATTGTCTTCACCTGCTCAACAGTAAGGGCTGCGATTACAAACGAAAGCACCCCATGAGTGACACGGGAAAAACAGCCGTGGGTCAAGGCCGTCACACACCGGATGCGCCATTCTGTGCCGCGACACAGCCCAATAGTATGATCCTGCACAACTGGAGTAGCTGCACGTTCAGGACCGCATGTATAGGCATTTCTAGGACCCTAGTTTTTTGCGGCAGCGCCACCTACCGGATTGGTTGATATAGTGAAACTGCATTTCTAGGACCATGGTTTTGTAACAGCGCCACCTGTCGAATTGGATGAATTAGCGGAAACTTCAGTTTCAGGACTGCCTTTCCAGAGCCACCTACCTGATTAGATGATATAGTGTAACTGCATTTCTAGGATCATAGTTTTGTAACAGCATGGTTTATGTAAAATGCACCAGAGATTAAAGTGTGAAACACCTGCTTTGAGTAACCATTTACATTAAAACAAATACATTTACACCTAAAATATAAAAGAAAAATGTTGTTTAAACTTTACACAAAAAAAGCTGAGTCCCTTAAAAGTCTTATATTTCTTAGAAAATACTGTATATTTAAAAACCAGCTTAGATTGAACTAATTAGCTCAGTATTAAGGAAAATAAATTGAAATCAAGTTAGATCAGCATTTGCAGTCACTAATTTAAAACCAGAATGTAGAGAGTCAAGACACAAGAATGATTCAAGAATGTACATTTATATAAATATCCACACACTCATTTTTGCATTAATGCAATACAACAGCACAAAAATGACCCCACGGTTTAATCAGTTGCAGCATTCAGACTGGCTGGCTGTAGACTTCAGCTCCTGTGAATGAGAGAGAGGAAAAGAAAATCAAGTTCAAGTTAAATATAAATATATATATATTCTAGAATATGTATAATCATGTACATATAATCATGTACATTAAAGGTTAACCATTTGTTGTGCAATTATTCATTTATTTTATTTTCGGCTTAGTCCCTTTATAAATCTGGGGTCGCCACAGTGGAATGAACCGCCTACTTATCCAGCACATGTTTTATGCAGCGGATGCATATACATACACACCCATACACTATAGTGTAGTGTACACCTCTACCACACTCTCAGAAATAAAGGTATGCATTATGTCACTGGGGTGGTACCTTTTCAAAAGGTAAAATTTTGTAGCTACAAGGTCCATATTAATACCTCAAGGGTACATATTAGTACCTCAAGGGTACATATTAGTACCTAAAAAGTACAAATATGTCCCTTTTAAAATTTTAGGTACTAATATATACTTTTGAGGTACCAATATGGATCTTTTGAAAAGGTACCACCCCAGTGACAGCTTGCGTACCTTTATTTCTAAGAGTGCATGTCTTTGGACTTGTGGGGAAAACCGGAGCACCTGGAGGAAACCCACGCTAATATGGGGAGAACATGCAAACTCCACACAGAAATGCCAACTAACCCAGCTGAGGCTCCAACCAGCGACCTTCTTGCTGTGAGGTGATCGTGCTACCCACTGCACCACTGTGACGCCGTTGTGCAATTATTAAATTAATAAATTGCTTTACTGTGTTTAACTGTAATATATATTTCTGGTTTAAACTTATGCACTGTTGAAAGAATCAAAGTATATAAGTATATAAGTAATATAAGTATTTTTATGTATATAGTAACAATACCCACCAATTGAATGGTCTCCCTTCTTTCCTCAATTGGTTGTCTATCTGTCTGTTAAACTCTTCTACTTCACTGAAACAAAGAACAAACAATGTTGGATTAACATAAATATCAGTAATAAAAAGGTTCTCTGAGCATTGTACAAAATTTACAATTTAAATAATATTCTAGCCTGTAGCAACCAGCTCTGCATCATCCAAATACAAACTTATCAATGTCTATTAATGTAGAGTAAATGCTAAACATATAATAAAATAATAAATTAACAATTTGTTAATGCTTAATAATTATTTATAGTATGCAGTTACCCAAGTGTTACCCAATAGTTTGAGATCATCTCAATGAAAATATTCCTATAGTTTGTTTTCTTTTCTACAATAAGCCTAAGCAAATTCAATCATATTGGCCATCACTTCATAGTGGCCAGGTAAAATAGGCCTACCTGATAGACATTTATATACAGTGATAAACAATGAGAATCTATTTGTTCAAGGCCTGTAGAATAAGCCTAACTATAAAAACAGCAAAACATCTCATTCATCACTAAACGATGACAAAAACAGACTAATAGTCTGTTTTTAATGTGCTAATGTGATGAAACAATGAGTAGAGGAAGTTTTCACACTAATAAAATATAGGTTAATCTAAAACATTTCGAACATCAACGTGCTTTTATCATTGTTTAATTAATGTGCACGTTCAGTCAACAAGCCATTAAATCAACATTAAACCATGGCCACAAATGAAGAACATCGTAATATTTAATTAAACTGGAACACATTCTAGAACATTAATTCATAATTAGCAGCTCTCACTTTAGCGGTGTAAACCTCCTCATACTTATTATTATTATTACGGCAGACCCTTGAAAGTTGGATAATCGTGCGGGCTAATCGGGCATTTCTGCATAAATGTTTCACAGTATAACAGTAACAGTACAAAATAAACACATGCTTTAACAGTTTATAATAAAACGTAATAGAAAATCGGTACTCACACTTTCTTGCCATCCATGTCATCCATCTTATTAAATCGTCTGTAATCCAATCCGTTAGGTGGCGTTGTCTCAAAAAACTAGGGTCCTACAGATGCGGTCCTAAAAATGCGGTCCTGAAAGTGCAGGACTCCGGTTGTGCAGAAACATCCTTCTCGACACGGCGCACACTTGACAGTTGAAAGTATCGCACACCAGACGCGCACATTTGCAGGCTATTTAAAATGAAACTAATCAGATAGCGCTCTGAGGTCCGGCAGAATTATGAACGGTGTCCTGAGTCGTGGTTGGGCGCCGCGGAAAGCTGCCGACTTGCGGCGCTGATGTGTAGACTGTAATTGAACTGCGCGGCGCTTCTGGCGTGTGACCTGCTTCAGTATATATGCGCATATTACGCGGTTATCAGGTAATCCGTAATAGAATAAATAAAATACAATAAACTCGCACCACAGGCACGCTTGTGTCTGGATCCACAAGTTTGCTTTAACAGCCTAGTGGAGAGGAAACTTTACCTCACGAACATGCCAACGGGTCAAATGTTCAAAGTGTGTGTGTGTGTGTGTGTGTGTATGTGTGGGAGGGAGGGGGGGGGGGGGGGGGGGGGGGGGGGGGGGAGAGAGAGAGAGAGAGAGAGTGAGAGGCAGTGTCAGTGAAAGATCTGCTTTTTAAGTAGTAGGAGTGTTTTATTTACTCACCCTCGCCTGCTTCGCCATAGTATTCTACCGCGACATCGCGCATAGGGGATAAATGACGTCAGTGCGTAATAACCGGTTATGATCTATTACTGAATCGATATCGAATTGTCCCCATCTGCATCGCGGTGCACCAAAGAAACGATAAATTTTGACACCCCTAATACATGTACAAAGTAACTCTTTACTGATATAATTTGCTATTCCCTTGCAGAGAGGAAGAGGAGAGCCTTCGTGACAAGATCCGGGCAGATCATGAGCGGGCACTGCAGGAAGCCAAGGAAAAGCTCCGCAAATCCAAAGAGGAGCTGAAGGCAGAGATCCAGACAGCGAAGGCCAAGGTATCTGAGGACCTGAAGAAGAAAGACGGGCCCAAACCACTGCCTCCAGTGCCCATGCCCAAACTAGTAGGGGTCAACGATGGTGATCCAGGGGACCCTGACACCAAGGAGAAGAGGGACAAAATCAGAGAGGTGAGTTTATATTCATTAAAGGCCCTGTGAAGTGCTTTGAAATGTGCATTGTTGTTCAGTGTGTGATGTATTTTGAGTACATAGGGTAGCTTCTTTCCCCCTTTAAAAAATATTTATTGATGCTCTTGGCATATTAAAAGTAGGCCGATAATAGTTTGTGATCGGCAAACATGAAAATGGTAGTGGAACAACATCTCTAAAAAAAAACACACAAGTCATCTAAGAAGTGCATTTCAGGTGTGCTTCAGGTTTATTTATACCTGCTTTTAGCTTTTTTTCTCTCACACATTGACATTTTTGGACATTTTAAAGAGGTATGCTGCCAGTTTTTCCCCTTTTGAAAACTAAATATTTTATTTTTTGAAAGATTTTTAATAGTTTGGAACAGTAAACATGTCAGGCTAAATAATTCAAAAGATTAATTGATTTCTGCTGTATTCATTAGTT
Organism: Danio tinwini; assembly: GCA_903798205.1. Taxonomy (NCBI): domain Eukaryota; kingdom Metazoa; phylum Chordata; class Actinopteri; order Cypriniformes; family Danionidae; genus Danio; species Danio tinwini. The sequence continues at coordinate 6,952,780 of CAIGQZ010032266.1, read as the reverse complement.
TCAAAAACACAATTTCTTCACAATTTAAAACGGCATCTTTGGATATTTTTTTTTTGCTGGAGATGCTGCTGTCCTAAAAAAAAAAAAAAAATGTAAGCAAAAAAATATTACACATACCTTAGGAACAGAATTACAGAAAATGTTGGCACTTTTAAAACCTTGACTTTTCCAAACCATGGTATACCTTGAAAATCGATATGAATACATATTTTACAAATTACTAAAATATTATACAAATTATTCATCAACAAAATAAATGCTGCACCCACACAAGCATATAAATCACAAAAACAGCTTGAATGTGTTTTTGTCCTCATCCAGAGGTCATTGAAAGTGGACAAGCTCTAAATTTATCAGACCCCTGTTTACACATTTTTGTTTGTGTTGAGCACTATTGATTGTATCTACAGTACACAAACACATCTTAATACCAGGTGTAAACAGTGCCCCAGTTTGCAATGGATCTCATAGATCTTGCTTTTGTTTGGAGATGAAATCGTTTTTCTTCTCTCTCAGTTAATTACTTCACATTCCTTTTGAAATGAAACCATTTTGAACCCAAGCAATCTATTGCATTTTCAATCAGAACGAGCTCTCTCCACAGGTATAATTATCAACTATTGAAAGCGACTTGGATGAAAGCAAGTCTGAGGGAGTTCTAGCCACCGGCTGATTTACTATTTTACTGGAACAGACTGTCCTAAAACACGGTTAAACGTTTCTTCTGCTGATGTAATGTAGATTTTGATATTCTGTCTTCCAGATGTGCTAGAAATTGTCTTACCGTGTTAGATCTGTTCCTAAATGAGGCAAATCGGAAAGCGGCTGTTAGTGTTGTTTGTTAAGGCAAGCATTACTGTTCCAATTATCAGACTCGGGGAGGGTTTGAGATTTCTCCCACTGTTTGTGGTTTCGACACGAGTGGTTTTCAGATCTAGTTGACTTTTAATATTGATCATGTTTAATGTGTTTTAGTTGGCGGTGGCATTTATGACCTCTTACATAAAGCTTAACAGCCTGTGGGCTGCAGATGATGAGTCAGCTCTGCTTAGAGTAAATGCCATTATTTTCACTTTTTGTCTCTAATGAGCTTCTAAACCTGGGAATGAGGTTTTTCTTTTGCTTCGTTTTACTTCTTTTGAGTGAATGATTGTTTTGTCCCCACATAAGTGCTTGTGATGGGTAGCGATGCTAGTGTTCCAGAAGTAATTGGTGTTTGTACAGTATGTGTAAAGCCGAGATGATTGTTGCAGTCGCAGTTATTTATTTATTAATTTTTTTTTACTCTGATATAATGTCTTTTATAATCCCAAGTTAAAGTCAGTTTAACACAGCTTTGAGTGGCATTGTAGATGCAATCTTATTGCAGTTTCTGATCAATATTAAAGCATATAATTAGGATCGCTTATTTATGGTTATTAGCTATTATTAGAGTTAGCATTGCTGTACACTTAAGAAAATGCAGGGCTTCACAATTCATTCCTGTTGACCCAACATAAATCAATTTAGTTGTTTTAACTAATATAAGTTAATATAACAGCATTAACTTAACTAATATAAGTGGATTGAACATAAAACAATTAAGTTGTCTTAAAAATATCAAGAATTGTGTTTTCAGCTCATTTTAAATGAGTTTGAACAAACAACAAATATTAATTCTGATTGTATACTTTACCAACATTACAGTTGTTTTACTATAGATACTGCTCTGTCGCCTTTTAACATGGATCAGTATGAGTTTTCTGTAAATTACTTTGATACATAATTACTCACCATTATTAATTATTTTATTTGTCCAAAAAAGAGAAGCAACTTGGGAATCACTATTGAGGGTTTTCTGTCATTAAATCTTTCTACAAACCTCCAAAAACCACTCTGATTCTACATGATTAAATCAAGCAATTTGAACACAGCTCAATTTATAATTATAATAATACTAATTGTAACACTAATGGTGATTATAGTAAAGGTTACCTAGTATGTTTTAGTTACAAGGTGTTACAAAGTTTTTGAGTAGATAAAATGTTAATATTTTAGAGTTATGCTGGCAAACTAAATGTAAATTTTTTTTACACCTGTTAGATGTTGAAAGGTTGTATTCATTGCATTTCTGGCACTTTTTTAATCAAAGCAACTTGAGCTCTTTTGTTAACAGGCTCTCAACTCTGAAACACCCTTAACACTTCACTACAATAGTGTCTTATCCAAAATCGTAACAAACTCCAAAAACACCGGCATATTCAATTCAATTCATGTTTATTTCTATAGCGCTTTTACAGTGTAGATTGTGTCAAAGCAGCTTAACATAGAAGTTCAGTTTAGTGAATTTCAGTGTGGTTTAAATTTCACTGCTGAAAGTTCAAACACTGAAAAGCAAATCCATCGATGTACAGCTACACAAGTCCCAAACCAAGCGAGCCAGTGGTGACAGTGGCGGGGAACGAACTTGACAAAAGTGAAGGGGGAAAAAACATATTAGAGTAGCATTTTAGAACATTAAATAATAATACATAAAAAAAACCATGTTGAAAATATGCACTTAATATTTTCATTAAATTACAACATTTCCTCTTATAGTCCTGCTCCATGCAGAACATGATGGGAAGTGTGAAAGTGGTAAAACATTTTCTTTTGAAATAAAAACGTTTATTTTTTACATTAATGTTGTTTTAACACAATTGTGTTTAAATGAGAATCGTGAAATAAGCATGTTAAATAAAATCTGATTGTTTATATGAAGTAAAAATAAAATCTTTTTTTAAGTTGCGCTGCATCAATGTTTTCACTTTTTTTGTCTTCTGAATTCAGACCTTTTTGTCTCTGCTGGCAAAGCATGAAAACATGCGTTTCATTGTCTAATTTTCACTCCTCACATCAGTAAACAACACTGCACTCTTAGCATATCTACAGGCGGCAGCTAATGAGCGTGAAGTTTCTTTTCAACATTAAGTGAACACTCTGGGTCACATCAGTTCAGCTTGTTGAAACACACCATAAATAATTCAAACACGTTTATTGAAAGCCTTAGTCCCTAGTTCCTTCCTAGAGCTGTGTTTTTTTTCCCACTTGCTTTTGGATTATTGCAGAAAATAACCACTGTGACCAGCAAACAATAATAGAATGTGCTTGCTTTGTTCATGATTGTAAGACTAGTAAGAAGATTGGGTTTCTTTTGCCATGATGTTTAACATCTTTGACAGTCGGTTGTCCTATTTAGCCACTTGCTAGCATCTGCTTTTCATGTAGTAGTTTTAAGCACATTGTTACTGATACTTGTATGACTGATGAACTTATTATAAATCTTAATTCAGGCATTTAACCAAAAGGCCACCGAAATCACAAAAATCAGTCAATAAACATAGAACCTCAAGAGCTAAAAATGCTAACTTTTTTCATGGTTTAGACCTTAAAAATGTCTTCTCAGAGTGTCTGAACTGTATTCAAATTGCTTTTTGCCAATAAAATGTTTATTTATTTTTTCATTTTATTGTGTAAACCATTAAAAATAAATACTACACTGCTTAACTCATCCTTAAAGAGCAGTTAGCTTTATGCTAAGCTTAAGTATTTAGTAGGAGCATATTACATCATTTTAATCTCATAAATACAGATGTAGTGTAAAACTTCAAAGAATGAATAGCTATAATTAGTTATTAACCAGGGTAATATGTTAACGTTGAGAGACAAGACACAAGACTGTTTGTCCAGGGTTAAGAATGGGTTGTGGAAAAAATCCACAATTAGTCGTAATGAGAGGTCTGCAGAGTGATGTGGATGAAGGAATACAGGCCACTGCCATCTGCTCTGTCTGAGTGTTAATGTGCTTTAGATTGGGAATGTGGAGTCTTTCTGTGCTGTGCAGGTTACAGAGGAGACATCTGCCATTCATCAAAGGATATCAGCTACCAATAGCGTTTCTTTCCCCCCCTACCTACAAACAGTCACGTAGATGCATACATTGGTATGAATTCTCTGCAGGTTAAAATCCAGCAATCCTACTTGTGGTGCACTGATTACAGCAGGGCCATCTGCTGCTCACTTTGGGGCCTTAGCCTGCTTTTTACTCTCTCTCTCTCTCTGTGTGTGTGTGTGTGTGCGCATGTATGTGTGTTAAGAATGTAACAATTCACCATGAGCTGGTTGCAAATCAATTCAGTTGTGTGATTCAAATCAGTAGGGATGTTAAATGAATCGTGTTTCATAATTTGGAAAGCAGTCTGAACATTTAGCGAATTTATTCTTAGTTTTTCTCTCTCCCTGTCTCTCTCAATTCAATTAAGTTAAATTCAGTTCAATAACTGCTTTATTGGCATAACAAATGTCACAAATGTATTGCCAAAGCATTTATAAAGTTCACTTAAAAAAGTAACATACATGTATAATAAAAAACACAGTGTAAGTAGTAGTAGTAGTAGTAGTAAAAAAAGAAGATATTTATATATAATAATTAAATAAAATATAAATAATATATTATATTATTATTCAATATATCATATTATTATTCATACATTTTCTTTTCGGCTTAGTCTCTTTATTAATCTGGGGTCGCCACAGCGAATGAACGGCCATCTTATCCTGCATATGTTTTACGCAGCGGATTGCCTTCCAGCTGCAACCCATCACTGGGACACACTCATTTACATACATACACTACGGACAATTTAGCCTACCCAATTTACCTATACCACATGTGTTTGGACTTGGGGAAATCAAAGCACCCAGAGGAAACCCACACGAACAGTGGGAGAACATGTCAACTCCACACAGAAACGCCAACTTATCCAGCCAAGGCTGGAACCAGCGACCTTATTGCTGTTAGGTGAACGTGCTACCCACTGCACCACTGTGCAGCCTATTATTATTCAATATATCATTTTATTATTCAATTTATTTATATTATTATTATTCAATATATCATTTTATTATTCAATATATTTATATTATTATTATTCAATATATCATTTTTATTCAATATATTTATATTATTATTATTCAATATATCATTTTATAATTCAATATATTTATATTATTATTCAATATATCTCTTTATTATTCAATATATCATATTATTATTTAATATATTATATTATTATTTAATATATCATATTATTATTCAATATATAATTTTATTATTCAATATATCATATAATTCATACAAATCAATACAAATAATAAATCAGAATAAACTGTACATTTAACAAAAAAGTCATTAAAACAATAATCAGTATATTTACAATTATTCGTTTATAATAATCTAGGTGTGTGTGTGTGTGTTTGCATGTTTGCAAGCGCCTCACTGCTGTTTTTATTGGTCTCTTTTTGTGACAGACGTTAATGTATTGTGCTGCTAGAAGGACACAGTAAGTGTTTTCTCCTAGTAAATATTGAAGCTGTATTTGACTGTCTAAGAATTGTGGGTAAATGCTCTGTAGTTTGGGGTAGAATGTTTCTTTGATGTGCTGATAGTTTGTGCAGTGGGTGAGGAAGTGTTCCTCTGTCTCCACCTCTGCCTGGGCACAGTGTGGGCAGATGCGGCTCTCTCTGGGTTGCCAGTTCTGTCTGTATCGGCCCGTCTCTACAGTCAGACTGTGAGCACTCAGCCTGTATTTGGTCATTGTTGTTCTTAATTTACTGACCTTTAATGCGCTCAGATATGTTGCTGTGGTATAATCTCTATTTAAGTCTAATTAACATTGAAGTTTACTTAGTTTTCCGGCTGCTTCATTCCAGTAAATCAGATACTCTTTGTGCATTTATCATCTGATTGGGCTTAATTTTGTGGATGAGCATGTCCGTGTCCTGATGCTGCCTGCTGTTAGTCATATTTGCTATGTTGGTTTGGGTTTGCAGCTTCAGGATCATCTGAATCAGGGGACTTTTGTCAATGTCTATTTCTTGGTTTTTGAAGGCTTTATAATGATAAGAGTTTGGGTCACTCATTTTTATGTGTTTCCAAAATTTGACTGCTCGTTTCTCAATGCGCATGAGTAGAGGACACTGGCCTTATTCTGCCCTGCATGCATTGCTGGGTGTGCTCCTCTGTACCCTGAGGATGCTCCTACAGAACTCTGCATGTAGGCTTCAATTGGATTCTTATCCCACTTATCAAACTCATGACTGAGAAGAGGAACTCACACTTCACTCCCATATAGCACTATAGGTTTAATCACTGACTGCAAAATTTTGAGCCAGATTCGAATTGGAATTTCTATTTGTGTTGATTTAGTTTTTCATTAGCACTTATTTTCAACCCAAGGCATGTCTTGCTTGTGGCAGGTTAAACTTTTGTCATACCAAGGGTGAAACTGTGTTTCTTTCCCTGACATCTGTTTTTTTTTTTTTTTTTTTGGAATATTAGGGTTTTGGTTTTCTTTGGGGTGTACAGTCAGGGCCCAGGTCTGACAGAAGCTGTGCAGGATATCTGGTGCTCCTGTAGACCCTCTTGTGTTGGCGACAGCAGCACCAGAGCATCTGCTAACAGCAGGAACTTAACACTAGAGTCGTATAGTGTAAGACCCGGTGTATCTGCTTGCTCTAGGAGCATTGCCAATTGATTGCAAATATTGAAGAGGGTCTGTGACAGTGGACAGCCCTGTCTCACCCCCCGCCCCTGAGTGAAGAATTCTGTTCTCTTATTTTAATTGTGCACTGATTGTTTAAATACGTTGTTTTTATAATGTTGTATGTTTTACCACCAATACCTGATTCTAGACGTTTAAACAGCAGACCTTCATGCCAAGTTGAATTAAATGCTTTCTGAAAATTTACAAATCAAGCAAATTTTTTTTTTTTGTTTTGATTTGACGAATTTGTCTATCAGAGTCTGAAGGGTGAAGATATGGTCTGATGTTCTGAAATTTGGCAGAAACCCAATCTGACTTTTGCTGAGGACATTGTGCTCTGTAAGGAAGCCTATGAGTCTGGTGTTGATGATGCTGCAGAGCAGCTTCCCCAGATTACTACTCACACAGATCCCTCTGTAATTGTTAGGGTCTGATTTGTTTCCACTTTTGAATATGGGTGTAATTAATCCTTTATTCCATATGTCAGGGAAATGACCAACACTCAGAACCAAATTGAACAGTTTCATGATAGCCAATCGGAATTTGTGATTTATGTTTTTTAATAATTTCATTAAGGATACAGTCTGGACCACTTTCCTTTTTTTGTTGGTATGACTTGTATTTTATCTATTAGCTCTTTTTCTCTGATTTGGTAGTCTAATGGATTTTGGTATTTGCTAAATATTTGCTCTGTATGGGTTAATTCATTTTACATGTATATATGTGATTGTTGCATACTCATGTTTATTTTACTAAACAGTTTTTCAAAGTGTTTTTTCCAGGTGTCTCCGTTTTGTATTGTTAGCTGTTCACGTTTCTTTTTATTAAGGAGGTTTCAGTTGCTTGAGTTAACAGATTCTTCAATTGTTTTGAGCTGTTTTTGGGTGTACTCTTCTTTCTTTTTTCTGATTGTGTTTTTATATTTTTTAAGCTCCTCGCAGTACTTAAGACGTAAATCTGTATTCTCTGGTTGTCTGTGTTTTTGATTTGCTAGTTGTCTTAAGTTTTCCTTATTGTTTTACAATCAAAGTCATACTATTTCTCATTGTCTTGTTTTTGTTTAAAAGTTTTCTTAGTAGTTATAATATTAGAAAACTACTCTCTCTCTTTCTTTCTCTCTCTCTTTCTCTCTCTCTCTCTCTCTCTCTCTCTGTCTTGATATGCTGATGTTTCTTTAAAAAAAAGTACTTAAAATAATAAATGTAAAAAATAAAAGAAATAGTGAGTATTTTCAGAAGTAATAAAATGGCACTAAATTCTCAAATAATTTTTCAGGAAAAATTGTGAAAAAAGATAATAACAAATTGTGAGTTAAATCCCTAGTGTGTGCTAGGCATGGGCCGGTATTCACCTTATTCTTTACGTACGAGTAGGCGCAGCCATTTGAATCTTTTTGGCTTGAGACTTTCGGTCTCATTCACTTTTATTTTCTTATTATATTATTTTACTTGGTCTGTATAGTCATGAAGAAACTTGTTTGTAGAGCAAGTAGTGTGACCGTTTTCTGGCGTTTATTATTTCTTGTCATTTCTCCCATAGCCAACTGAATCAGAAGTTCTATAATAATCGCAAAAACTAGTGCACTTCCGCATTGAAGAATATTGTCAATAAGATTCTGATGGTATGATAACCTTGGATAAAAATATCACGGTTCACTGTATTGTGATTGCAGCTCTAAAATATATATATATTTTTAAAAGTTTTTTCCCCTTTGAAGGCAATATATTTTATTTTGAGAATAAATATCTTTTACTTTTTTATTTTTTTTATATTTTGGAACAGTAAACATTAAAGACTTCTGTGGTCTTTATTAGTTTCAAAAACACTGATTTCTTCACAATTTAAAACGGCAGTTTGGCGGTTTTAAAACCTTAACTTTTACAAACCAGGATATGCCTTCAAAACAGTTATCGTCCCATGCCTAGTGTGAGTGTCCTGTCTTCATTTAAATGCACTTTGTTAGCTTAATACACATTATTCCACCTTTGCCATTTACTTCAGTTTGCATTACTGACCAGTTTCTTTGCTTTCTCAGAGTGAGCGACTGGCTGGTAATTGCACTTTCTTTGAAAGACCACACACTCTCATTTCTGTCTGTAAAAAATGATCAAATCTGGACCAAAGTGTCCTGGTGAATATTTTCAACAGCATTCTACCAGTGCTTATTTTAAAGGCTGGCAGCTGTGATTGTGTGTGATGACTAAAGAGCTGTTACGGTTTAATCACAGCTCAGTTAATACGGTAGGTGTTGTGTGTGTGTATGTGTTTTGCCTAGTACAGTGCTCAAGACTTACTTCACTCATCACAGGATAGTTCACATAGAAAGGAAAATTTGTTGTTAATTCACTCACCCTCAGGCTATCCAAGATGTTGGTGAGAAACAGCCTCACACTCTTCAGAATTTTTTGAAGCTGTGATGTGTGGTTGATTTTTGTCATCTTGTAGTCTTGTTGCGTCTGGTGCGAACAAATTGCTTCTTGAAGTGTTATTTATTCGTGTATGTGGATGTGATCTGTTCTACTAAACATTGCTGCTAGCTTTGTGACACCTGCAAATACTAATATACCAAATACTAGCTTATTATCCTTGCATGTTCTAAATGCTAACAAATTAGCCTGACAGTGCTAACACCCTAGCTTTATCATTCACTTACAGGACAGACTAAACAAACTGAAATATTTACTGTAAAAAATCCGTAATTTTATGGTTTATTTCCGGCAGCTGGGGTGCCAGAAAAAAAAGTAAAATAACGACCATTAAATTACAGAAATTTACTGTAAAATAATGAACATTAATTTACAGAAATTTCCTTAAATTTGAATTTCTGGTAAATTTCTAGAAATTTTCTGTAATTTAACAGCTGTTATTTTACGAATTTTTGCGTGGGTCGAACTTGTTCAGACTCGTCCAGTGCACTATAGCTTTCCTCACATTGTTTATTCCTTCAAAGTGCATCCTTTCTTTGTGAGGTATTGCTGTGCGTTAATAACTCTGTAAGTAACTGTATTTCTTATCATTTTAAGTATGTTTGATAGGGTGGTGTTGTGTATTTTGGTTAAAAATCGCCTCAGGAAAAAAATTACATGTGTAAAGATATTAGCAGCGATGCTCATGTGCTAAACCAGGGAATCCCAAACTTTTTCATTCCGGGACCCACCAAGGCAAGTAAGTCCATCTCAAGACCCACCATAATATTTTAATATGGAAAAATGGGTTTAAAAAAAACTCATTTACAGAGCAGTTTTCATTTTGCTTAATAAGAATTAAATTTACAGTGCAATACTAAAGGGCTTATGAAAAACACAGTTGTGTTAAGATGCTAAGATTGTAAGAGGACAAACAGTACTGAAATATACTTATTTACAAAGACATATACATTTTAAGATCTGAAAAGCTTAAAAGAAAGCAAATTAAATTTATTAGTGAGAAGGGTGTGCCTGCTTCTTAGAACACAACATATCTAATCTAGGAGTTATTCTGGATAGACTGACACGCAAGTCTTGTAATGGCTGTAGGCGAGATCTGTATTTTGTTTTCATTGCCGTCAGAGCAGAAATTCCACTCTCACATCCAGTAGGTAAGAGGTAGAAAAGAGTACTAAAACTTTGAGAGCAGCAGCTCCTAGGTTGGGGTATTCCTTGGCAACAAGCCACAGTGTGTGGCTTTTTGGATTTTGCAGTTCAATATGCAGCTAAAAATGAGGCTGGATGTGCCTGTGATCATTTTTTGTTGACGAAGATACTCTTCTTTTTTTAGAAGAAAATATGATCGACCTTTGTTGACATATGCAGAATGTTTTGTTGTCAGGTGCCGTTTTAGTTTTGAGGGTTTCATGCTAGCACTTGCAAGCTTTTCTATGCATAAAAGACACTGCGGGACTTCCTCACCCTCCGGACCTCCGCTGGCAATAAAACCAAGATCGAGGTAGGACTGATCATATTTTCTGTGTGGCTCCCTTTTAGATTTGGTTTGATCTGAAGACGTATCAGAAGTCTGTGACGCCTTTAGTTTTGAAAACTTTTCCATTTTACCAAACGCTTTGCGGCTGCGGTCATGCTGTATGTTACGGACATATACACGTGACCGTTCAACACAAATGAATCGGACTCGGTTTATTCAATGAATGCTGATTTAGACTTTTGAGTTTCAGCAGCTCATGTGTTTTAACTTAAATGATTCATTTGAAAAAAAGAATCATCTCTAAAGAGTCTTTCACTCATTATCGCACTGGTATTGAGTCACCGTAACGTAAATATACCTGCAGCTAAGTGACTTGCGCGACCCACCTTTCCTCACTGTGCGACCCACTAGTGGATCGCGACCCACAGTTTGAAAACCCCTGTGCTAAACAACTTTCTAAAGTAATACTGTATTTAGCTTTTTTTATTTGTATGGTGTCTGTAAACTGTCAAAACACCTCTCAAAACACTTTTTCAGACATTACATATTTGTACATATGTACATTACTGTAACACATTTTATTCAACAACATTTGAGCTGGTTTCAGTTCTTGTATAACATTAAGAAATATTTATATTTATCAGCTTTAGTGTATTGGCTATCGGCCTCCAAATCTTAAGAGTTAACGGTTATCGATATCGACCAAAATATTGGGGCATCCCTAATCATAGTAGATATGTTTTATAGTGTGTCATTGTGTATTTTGGTTTAAAATATTACGTGTGTAAACATAACACGTGCCAAACAACTCGTTGGGTTTTTCTAAAGTTATACTATCTGTATTTAGCTTTTCGCTTGTATGGTGGCTCTGAACTGTCTAAACACCTCTTAAAACGCTTTTTCTGACATATTTATATGTACATTACTGTAACACGTTTTATTCAAGAACATTTGAGCTGGTTTCAGTGTTCTTTCATTTTATTTGAAATATTTATTTGACTTGTTTATTAATTAAATCCAATTTTGTTATTTAACCTATTATTTTTATGCAACAGTCTAGTTGCATGTTAATTTGCCATGCAAAGAAAAGGAAATCATTTATTTTTGGCATGCTAATTAATGTAAAATCATGAATAACGGTCTACATAATCACCTTGCAAAATAGAAATGTTTTGCTTTATTCTAAGATCAGATCAAACTTTTTCAAAGTTTTTAAAATAAAATCAGTTGTTCACTGTATAAAACAATAACATTTAGAAATATTTAATTTATCAGCTAATATATCAGTTATCGGCCTCCAAATCTTAAGAGTTATCAATAATTGATATCAACCAAAAAATCCATATCGGTGCATCCCTACTTTGTTTAGCTGATAAAGGGACTGGGGCTGACAGGAAAAAAAGGCTCCCACAATGCCTCGTTTTCTCTTTTGCACTAGGAGCACACCTCTCTTGCTTCGTGTGATTAAACAGAAGTGCTGAATTCATCTTTCTTGTTTGGATTAGCTGCTGTGTTTCCTGTGCTCTGAGGAGATAGATAAGAACGGAGAGAAGCTAGCTGTATATATTGTTAATGGTGTCTGTCAGGGTTTGCTGTTTGCTTTTGCATGTGATGTGTGCGCGCGTGTGTGTGCGCGTGTGTGTGTGTGTGTGTGTGCGTGCGTGTGTGCATGCGTTTGTGTGAGTGTATTAAAGAGGTTTATATTATAGAACTCATACTCTGCGTAGAAATAGCAGACTTTTGTTTTGCTTGCACAAAATAGTTTTTTTTTTTTTTCTACATAACAAAGCGAGCACATATACAAGAAAGTAGTTGGTTGTTTAATACAGTATGTCAGGGCTTAACAATAAGGACTGCCCAATGGCCCGGGTGCAGCGTGTGATGTGCTCGGGACAGTAGACAGGATCGTTACTGGCCCGATTGGGCCATTACTGCCTTGTCACTAAAGTTTAATTTGCCTGCAACTATTTGTCAATTGCGTGCAAATACAGTCTTAGAATCAAGAAACAGTTTGTGTTTTTACGCCTTCAAATGCTGCCTTCTCTGTGATGTTGTAAACACCATATTATATATACATATTATGTATATATGTATATGTATATATATGTGTATATTTGTTTATATATGTGTATATATTTCATGATTTTGTTTCTGAAATATTGACCACCTTGCTCTTAAGATATTAGCACTAGCCTTTCAATAAATCAACCACTCAGCTGAAATTTCAGACTTATTCCAGACGTATTCCAGTAATATTTGAAATCATAATTTCATTTAACTTAAATTGGGATGATTTCCAAATGTATCATTACCAGTAAACTGAATTCATTATTAATAAAAAAAAAATTTGTTGCTTACTGTAGTTTAAATTATTTATAAACTTTTTAAACCAATAACTGAGTTGACAATACCAGAGTTGATATTTTCCACAATTTGTGCTTTAGCTCGACAGCCATAGCCATATCACTCTGCAGCCCAAGACCAGTTACTCACTGAAGCTAAGCAGGGCTGGTCAATACCTGGATGGAAGACCACATGGGAAAATCAGGTTGCTAATGGAAGTGGTGTTAGGGAGGCTAAACCTGTGGTCTGTGTGAGTCCTAATGCCCCAGTAAAGTGAAGGGGACACTATACTGTCAGTGAGCGCCGTCTTTCAGATGAGATGTTAAACCAGGGTCCTGACCCTCTGTGGTTATTAAAAATTCCATGGCACTAAATAAAAATTAGGAGTGTTACCTTGATGTCCTAATTCCCTCCAATAGATGCTGCACACTGGTGGTGGTTTGGATGATTTTGAAGCGCTTTGGGTGTATGGCCATACACAATGCGCTATATAAATACACATTACTTACCTACTTACTTACTTACTTTAGCTCAATGTTAACCTCATATGAGATACCAGGCTTCATGGCATGTCTAAAAAACAAAGATTTATGCATTTTCATCATATTATTATTGCTGTTCAAGTAAATTAGAAATTCACTGGAGTATCACAGTAATACAGTTGACAAATTAATCTATTATTGGTGTATCTTAAAGACTCCCACTATATTTTCTCAGTTATTTGTACAAAATGTTTAAGTTAATATTTTCAAGACAAAATATCCCTAAATACACTTTATTTAAATACATTGTACTTAGAGATGCAAAATGTACTTACAGTACCATTTTAGAGTGACACATGAGTTCAGGAAGTAACGCTTAACACATATTCCACTCACGACTGCTTACATATGCTGCGTGAATACCTGCAGAAAACTTGCTTATGTACTGTTTTTGCATGATGTGGGAAGGAATCCGCCATTCTTTCACTCTAACTCTTTCAGTGTCTCTCACTTTTTTTTTTTTTGTACGCATTTGAGTTTTCACAGAGTGCTTGTTTTGTTCAATCTGGATTTCGAAATGGATTTATCATCCCGGTGCAGTGCTTTTTATAATCTTTTCATAAACTTTTTTCCAGAAGTCTCATTTTGAAAATTGTCTGAATGTAATTACTCCTAATACTCCCTCTACATTAACTAAGAGATAAGCTTACAGTCATATTGATTCGTCTAAGGGGCCCTCAACACAAGCTCCTCAGTTCCTTCCTCCACAGCACTCAGCCATAACAGGGGATTATGGACTGTTTTAGAGCAAGAGTCTTCTGAACATATGAGTGTGTTTTTGCTCAGTTCTTTTGCCAGCTCTGATGGGGGATCTGCAAAAGCTTGAAGTGAGCAATGAGGTATATTATATCAATTACTAGCAGAGCTAACAATCTCACATTAGACCTTTTGTGACGGACAGCATGAATTTTTATGCATGACTAAATGGATTTTAGGCATGTAGGATTGATGTTTGTTGTAGTGCTGGGCGATGTGGCTATAAAAATTAAGATAACATTTTTCACACAAGTGAATCATTATCGTGATAAATGATGAAAATGTGGATTTGGCAAGTGATATTTACAGGCTGATATTAAATAAGCCAATGATATTGGCTGATATTAAATAAGTTTTAAAGCTATCAGTTAGAGATGGTCCAATTAGGATTTTTGCAGCTGAGAAATGATTCCTTGTCACAGTGATCAACTGATACAGAGTACCAGTTCTGATGCTTCAAGCTTTATAATGCATAAAGCACATTTTACCTACAAGGAGTTTTCTCCTTAACTAAGGGAATAAATGAAGGATGTTGCATATAATCCCTTAAATGTGTCTCTAATAACAATTTAGTGTGGATGTGCAATGGTCAGAAGCAGCTTCACAGTAAATAATAGATAAAACAGATTTAAAAAAAATTGGTCAGAAAAATGACTAATAATGCAATTTAGAAACATTACAAATGATGGAAGAAGAATTCAACATGTCTCAATTAAGAAAAGCTTTGGAGCGCATATTTGATGTATAATAACTTAAAATGCACACCTATAAGTCCATTACTTATTTACTTAAAAGGAAATAGGCCTATAAGTTACTGTTTAATGCAATAGGTATATTAAAATAAGTTATATTATTAAATATTCAAGTTAAAGCTTTATTAATATTTCCACCCAGGTTTTAGTGAACTTGCAATATTGTCAAAAACACAAAATTTTAAATTCTTAGATACTGTATATAAAAAGGCCTAAATACATGCAAGGCCATTCCATTATGTTGCCCATCTCCAAATTATAGCAGCAGATCCAGAGAGCCTTATGGCAGCTCGATCATTAGATGAGGGAGAGAGAGGAAGGGATTTGCACTCACAATATTCAGTATTAACCTAACACTGCAATGCTTAGAACATCACTGTTCCTCTCGTGATCTGTTCTCTTGCCCAGTCACTCTCGTCACCATGATTTCTGGGTATTTTATCTAATTTGCGGGAATCATGGAGCTGCTGTGCATATGCAAGAGACTTACTGAGCTTTCTGGAAAGGTCATAATGTTGGATGAGACCTAGTGATTGCTCCGCTCGCATCACAGCAGCTCAAAACACTGGATATACAATGGTTGCATCAAAGACACCATCACTCGCAGGAGTTGCACCAATAAACTGTATAAATAGAAGTCACACTGCAACTGTATATCTTTTAGCTGCTGTGACGCGAGTGTAATGATCGCTCGCATCCCTACACTTCATTTACCTACTCACGTGTTGTAGTGCTGTAAATGAGCATACAAGTGTCTTCCTTTGTTTGTAAACTCATAAACAAACACTTGTGATTGGTTCATGAGATCGGCCAGATTGGCAAGTTCCGATCAAATCAAGAAATGTGATTATCGGCCGATTCCGATCGATTGGAGCATCCCTACTATCAGTATATCAGCAATAATATGAAAATGGCTGATACCGATATGGAGAAAATAAGCTGCGCGTCTTTTGAATAATCTATGTTTTTCTCAGAGCAAAATGGTAAAACGGTTTCAAAAAAAGAGAATTTATTCTGTTTAAAATATAAGTTTAATACGTACAAAATGTCAGATGTGCATTCGGAAAGTAACTGGTATGCAGTTTGGGTTGGTTGGTTTGGTTGAAAATAAAGAAACCGACTGAACTTTAGTGATATTAGTAATATTTATAGTTTCCATATAGCAATAACACTGGCTTTATTTGTTGTGTAAATAAAAAAAGTGTTCTATTATATGTCAAAAAATAATTCTGTTGGTAAAATAAATATCGAATAACCACCCTATTTTTTTTCTCCAATTGTGCCTCTTTAAATGTTGTATAGTTAAATTAATCCAATCCCTGCTCAAAATGTATTATAAAATGCCAAAATGGACCATTATCGGTAAGTTTTTATTATTATCAGTCAAAACATTTCCTACAGGTGCATCCCTAACTCAATTTCTAACTTTCTTTAAAACATAGTTTTTGGTGTCTTGCCCAATCCCAATTCTACCCCTTAGCCCTTCCTCTTACCCCTACCCCTTGTTTTGCACATTCATGTGAAGGGGTAGTGGTGTCCCAATTCTCTTTAGCTTGAAGGCATAGGGCTAAAGGGAAGGGGTATACACCTCTTCAAACAGAAGATTTTTCAGGATCACACTCGAAACCAAGGGGTAAGAAAATTTCCCAGAATGCACCAGCTACAGCGGCAGTTTCGCTGTACCCGGGAGTAAGGAGAGCCACAAATTAGTGTTTTTTTGGTCATTATTACAAATTTTTACAACAAACAAACACATGATTTAATAGATTCATCGCCGCGTTTGTTTTACCGTCCTGCTTTATAAAAAAACTCTAAAATAAAACCCACTAAATTTTGCAATCTATAATCCCTTATAATAACTCCTGTACAGCAGTTCTACAACATTCTGACACTCAAATACCCTGTCAGAACAGTCTTGTGGCTGAGAATGAGCTTTTTACAGTGTCTGCTATAATGTTAATGTTGTTTTTGGTGTGTTTACATAGATGAATATGGCCATGGTGTAAATACACAGTGTAGTTACGATCTTATTGCCACATTAGATCGTTAAGATAACATAATATAAGCCTTCAGTGATTTCCTAAAGATAAATACTAAAAAAACAACACAACTGGAATAACTACAGCAGTCGCGATCGTCTGATCTCATATGAAGCAAGAGATCATGATGACGTATGATGACGTGTGCAGGTGTTGTAGTGCTGTCCCAATTCTTAGGGGTAAATTTTGAAGCCCTTCCCCTTCTCCTTGGCCCTTAAAAACGAATCTGAAGGGGAAGGGCTTCAAAAATAGAATTGGGATTGGGGTAAAAAGTCATACAAATTTAAATTGACATGAAGGTAAATTAATAAATGACAATTTCAAATCCTTTCCAAAGATTGATCAACAGGAACTGAACTGGAGTCCTAGTTTTAAGTATTTATTTTATGAGTGCTTTGGCAGTGCTAGTGAAAGAGATTGGGTCGTTTATGTGAACTAAACTTGAACTCCTATTACGTACCATGTAATACGTCAAAGCTTGTCTACTAGCTGCCAGGCCAATTATCTGACTCGTGTCGTATTTGTGGCATGTTGCTGTGAGAATGTGGAGCTCAGTGCTGCTCTCTTACTGTTAGTATTGTTGGCAGTGTGAGCACTTACCCTGCAGGGTGCTGCGACCTGAAGATCATTAGAGGGCAAGTTCATGCCTGTCCATATGCCCAGAAGCTCTGATGAGAAAGTGAGACTTTACAAAGCGGTGAAGGTCACTGAGAGAATAATTGTGCCTGTATTTAAAAGTGCAAGTGGCATCAACAAATACAGCCAAACAAAACACACTACACAGAACATATGTTTCATGGTTTCCGCTACATTCATTCTTCCATAGCGGGGCGCCACACCAAAATTCATCCCACCACGGCTACTTAACAGCTTCTCATTCAAAAACATTCAGTCGTTTTTTTTAAATAGCGGGTTATAATCGCACCAAAACGTATTAAAAGGTAAGTGAATTATAACAGCGCAAACTTTTCTGTAATCGTAGTGCTGTGCGTTATTTGTTTAACCCTTTAAGGTGACATGCGTGATGCGTAAGCTAGGCCAGCAAACACGACGTATAGCTTTCAGTTAGGATGAACACAGTTTCTATAATTATACTTTATAGATAAAGGTCTATGACTCTGCATACAACAAAGACTTTATCTTGCTGGAGTTTATAGCCGTTTCACTTTACATCAGGATGCATTAATGCTGCTCTGTAGGTCTATTGGAGATTCCTAGCCAATCTAATAAGTGTTGGAGACATATTCACTACATAAACGAGCTAAATTGCAGTTCAGCAGCGTTTATTCGAGAGCGCACAAGAACATCTGTGCTTGAGCAGCGGATACTTAAGGGCGTGCAAGAAGTTTTGTGCACGAACAAAGGAAATCCTCGCGCAAGCAAAGAGATCTGCATGCTCATATTACATAAATCCGATCGACTTGTAATACTGCGTCACAACATTTGTCATTGAAATAACATCACAGGTAGTTGGTAGATCAAAAGGCCTGCCGCCACAGCTGGAAAAAATCCTAGAGGAAACACTGCATATGACATTGGATATTTCTTTTTTCTGATATTTATATATTGTAATAGGAATGCAATTTTGCCAGATGACTTGAAAAAGATCAAAGAAAAATGATAACACCAGCTGACCAACGATATTGGAAAAATCTGATATTGCGATAATTAATTTTTTTTGTGATATTTGATAAATATTACAAACATGAATACAGTTTCACAATATGCTTTTCTTACTTTGCTTTGTCTAGTTTGAAGTACAAATATCATTAAATACTTAGATAGGGCTCGACATACAGAACCTTTAATTGATTAATTTTCCAGGTCAATTTTTTCAATTACATTCCTTACCATGTGTGGAATCATGTGATCCAGCTCCGTTAAGGCTGAATTAAAATTATTATATTATGATTTATACTGATTATATTTTTATTATATTATACTTCTGCCAAGGGCACGTGTACACGCGCACCTCTCAAAAACATTTACTTGCATAAGCTTAATGCATCACAAGCTTTGTGATTGGTTGGTTTGGTAGCGGTGACGAAAATAGGCGGCGCAGAGAGCCGCGTTTTAGGGAATGTATGTTTTAATTTAAGTTGTTTAGCGTTGATGTTCAATAAATAATAATAGATAGTAGATTGTGTGTGTTTCCTTTAATTATTTTAAAATCAAGTAAGCCACCCTACATTTAAAAATCTCTCATTTGTAATATCTGAGCATATTTACTGTACAAAACTTGTCAGTAAACTATGAGGGCAAAAACATTAAATAATAAAGTAATCGTTCATTAATTGTAATCAAGTTAAAATGTTCAGTTAATTGAGATTTTGATTTTAGGCCAAATCACCCAGCCCTATTCTTAGATCAAGTAATAATATAGTTTTTTTTTCACTTTCAGAAGAAGTGAACATTAACTGTTTTTTTTTCACTTTGAAATGTGGATATTTGGAAACAAGACCAATTTTAAAGTAAGAATTTTTTTTTGTGTGTGTAAATTGTATACATTAAATTATTGTTGACCAGGAGCTACAAAAAAAAGAGTCTCAACATTGCACTTCTTGTGTCTATTGCGGACGCTTACATTGCGTTATTGATGCTGAAACAATATATTGTGCAGCCCTACACTATATATTCCTTGTAGTTTAAATAATTACAATAGATCTTTGTTAAAGCTAATAATATAATATTTCTGCACAATTTTGTTTTATTAAACAAGCCTTAAAATGCCTTAAAATACATGCAAATGATTAAATACTACTCTATTATGGTTAAACTATTCCTCTGTGAACTGTGGTGCTCGAATCAACTATATTTATGACTCTGCATTAAAGATCCTGCAACGTATAAAAATTGCGATGTTGATGTTGAAGCAATATATTGATATAGGCTATTGTGCAGTCCTAGATATGAAATAATATGTAATGTAATGTGTATTTATATAGCACATTTATTGAGTATAGCCATATACCCGAAGCGCTTCACAATCATGAGAGGTCACAATTACCACCAGTGTGCAGAATCCACTTGAATGATGCGACTGCAGCCACAGGACAACTGCGCCAGTGCGCTCACCACTTACCAGCTATAGGTAGAGTGGAGAGACTGTGATAGAGCCAATTCTGTGGATGGGGAAGATTGAGAGGCCACGATGTTTAAGGGCTGACAGGGAATTTGGCCAGGACACAGCGTTACACCCCTACTTTTTACGAGATGTGCCATGGGATTTTTAATGATCACAGAGAGTCAGGACCTCGGTTTAACGTCTTATCCGAAAGACGGTTGTAATACAACAAAATGTAACATGAATATGATACAAGAAAAGACTCCCTGTGATAAAATATGACTATACAAGGTTTGTCTATCATAGACCAGCTTTTATGAGGCTTTTAGGCTAAAACTTCACAGCGTTAAACACTAGAATGTGACCGTTTAATTGGTCTTTGTAGCTGCGTTATAAAAGGTAACCTTCGCAGAATTTCAGTTTTGAATAAAAAGTCAGCGCATTAGTCAGACAAGCTAACAATACACCAGTCATTACTGGTAAGAAAAAAGAATGAAGCAAGCACATTATGGCACACTAATGCTCATTTGTGAGTGCACTATGAGTAGCTGTTCATACAGAATAATTTTTTTGTTGAAATACAGCAGACATGGAGGCAAGTACTGGAAAACTGAGTTTATAAGAGACAAGTTGAAGTTTTTTAACTGGAGCCCCATGTTTTTAAAATGTTTCATGCAAAAGATGCAGGGCTTAAAAACTAATGTTAATCGCACCATCAAGCAAAGCTTTCATGAAAAAAACATTGGAAATGCAGTTCAGTGGAATGAAGAAACGTCTGCTGTTTGATGTTTCATTTGCATGATGGTCCAGGTGAAAGCTGCTGATATTTCTTTGCTTTTATTCTGTGAATAATAGCTTGCTGTTTTTTTTATACTTTTAGTCATTTTGAATTCAAATTGCCTTGACTTTTTGAGTTGACCTCAGTAACTGAATGTCTATTTTTTAGCTAAGAAATATTCAGTGTATTTTTTATTTAAATGATTTCTGAGCTAACAGACAATTTGGTACAGTATTTGCCTTCGTGTTTCATGCGCCTTTTCTACATAGATAATTAACTTTATCAATAAAAAAAAAAGCAAGCTACCAGAAGATCGGAAGTCCGA
>CAIGQZ010032266.1:6913445-6926718 GCA_903798205.1 Danio tinwini | reverse complement strand
TTTTATTCAGATTTGTTGATAAGTTTTCCAATATTTCATAGATTGTATGTTAAAAAAAAGAGGGAATGCACTTATTAATCAAAGTTTAAAATCTTTTGTAACATTGCAAGCTTTAGATCAGGATATTTTTAAATATGTCTCTCCATTAGAATGCACAATAGGTTCAAAATCTGTTGCTGAAATTAAATGTCCAGCAATGCTGATAAAACTTTATTTTTTTTAACTATATCGATGTACTAATTTATTGCTGAAACCATTTCATATGCAGAATATACAGACCTTGAAGTTCTTGAACATATGGCAGATGGAAATATCTTAGATGTGGACATTATGTGGAGGGATGAGGAAGATGAAGATAAATAAGGTGCAATCTATACAACAAAAACCTTAATTAAAGTAAAAATATTACAATCTCAGTCTTTGTGATTTTGAAAACGATTTCAAGATTGTAACAACAATCATCTATGTTTTTTGTATTTTATGTTGTTATAATGTTTGGGAAGTACAACTTTTCTGACCTGATGTCCATTGAAATGGACAAAGAATAAATTTACTTAAAGGGTGTTGATTTTTATTGTTATTATAATTTGGTCTCATTTATAGGAGCCTCAAGAACTGTGAAAACATACTTATATATTTTTCCGAAACTTGGAACATAATTTGGGTCTGAAGGGAATGTGTGCTGAATTAGGTAGAGAAATTAGCTGAAAATTCAGCCATGTTACATGATACATTGCCTAACATGAATTATGTGAGTTTCATTCACATAACTCTTTTGGTTTAGATCCATCATCACTTAACGCTTACAAAACCACTGGAGATAGAATTCACTTTTCTGGCAAGATGACAACCTTGAATACCAATTGAAGAGCCAATATGTGGGAATTAGTTGAATGATGGGTTATATTTGACATGTCAGAAAGTGCAGCAATGTCTAGCTGTGAAATTTAAAGGCTGTCTCCAAAACAGTAGTCCTGACTTCAGTCTCTCAGTGTCGGAATGCTCTTAAAATCAATTTATCACCTGCCTGGCCTCTCTTGCATCGTCACATTTACTGCAGCGAGGCTCGGTCTGATAGGATTCTGTCTATCGTGCTGGCTGGGTTATAGCACAGTAACCTCAACCTGCATCTCTGTGGCAAATGGGAGGAGCCTAAATCAATCACCAGGGCTCAGGCAGTCACCAGGGGCAACTGGTAATTGCAGCTCTACTGGCTGATGCTTTCAGCATGGCAGTTCTTATTTGACCTCGCTGCAGACTTTTCACAGGTGCTCGTCTCTGCTGGTTTGCTGTTGAGCCGAAAGTGATCTATGAATGAAGCGCGTGTGCCTGGTGGGGGTTAATGATAATTAATGTAGCTCCCCCTAGAGGAAACAGTGGAGGGCATTTGCACATTGTGTTTGTGTACTGCAGAATGCTGTTTTCAAGCACCGCAGTAATTAGCTGACCAGGTGAAACTATACCGTCCTCAGAAATGATTATCAGATTTTTAATTAGGAACACCCACATGGTAATCTCTCATTTATGCATTTTAGGACAATTGTTCTGAATGTTTTGTCCTTCAAATCCCCGTCCTGAATACCTGAGATCATTCTCATAGCTTTTGCCATACCTTATGAGCACACTCGTGTTTTTGCTTTATAAATATGTGATCAGAATTTTAAGTGAGTGTGAACCTTTTTCTTTTTTTAAAGGTGCTCAGAATATATAAACTCACAGGATTTACATGAGAATGAGGTTTACCTTTGATTTCTGAATATTACCTCATAGAATGCAGGTTTTTATGGCTCTTTGTGAAATCATATAGGAAAACACTAAGGGCTCTATTTTAATGATCTAAGTGCAATGTCTAAAGTGCATGGCGCAAAAGCATTAAGGGCGTGCCCGAATCCACTTTTGTTATTTTAAGGATGGAAAAAATACACTTTGCTTTTTGCATTTGCCAACATGGTATAACAGGGTTGTGCTTATTCTCTTAATGAGTTATGGGTGTGTTTTGAGCATAAAATGCTTTAAACCAATCCGAGTCTCACCTCCCTTTCACCTCCCTTTAAGAGTCAGTTGCGTCAAGTCATGGTGCATTTGCTTTTTACATGGCAGACTTTGTAAGTGGAAAAACTGAAGGCTTCAATAGAGAGAAAACAGTTAAACACCATCTGCAGCGCGAGGATAAAGAACAAACCTCCTCCATTCAACCTCTTTACTTTCTTTACTGTCTTTTTACTGTTTACTTTATTCCTTTACTTTCGTAGATAAGGAATCAATGGAAACTCCACTGAAGACATCCATTAGCCTACATATTTAATTTCGTTTCATTTTAAAACTATTTTTAAATTCAGGTCTAATTTCTAGCAAACAAACAAATGAACAATATTAATTAAATGTGGTAAAAAAAAAAGTTATATCCAAACTCACGTCCTATTCTTATGCCCCATATGGTGATGCATACGTCTTCAAAACAAGACAGGTGGACAAATCTAAACTTAAAAAAAAAACTTATTAAAACAAATATAAATATAATTAATAATACTGCTAAAAATAATAACATTATACAAATGTCATGAATAAACTGAAAAAGCCCCCCGACATGAAGGCATAGAGGCAGTGGTTTTTATATGTAGAAAATAATAACTTTTGTGACATTTTTATTCTTTTTTTTTTCATATGTAAATATATTTGTGTATTACTGTCCATCCTGTGTGTTTTAAGCAATGTGTAAGCATTTTGGACCTGCATAGGCGCATAACTAACATGCATTGCGCTGGACTTTAGACCAGGTTTAAGCTGGTCAGTGGAGCAGTCTATTTCAGTTCTTCAAATTAGCAACACAGTAACAATGCGCTTATTTAACACACCTTCTTTATAGACCAGAACACCCATGAGTCCACAAAGTGGCGCAAATGAATTTGCTATTTAAACAACGTGGCGCAAAATGGTAAAATTAGGGTTGCGCTGGTCTGAAAATGGCAACAAATCGCGCCAAACATGTTTTGCTCCTTATTGCGCTGAGTGTATGATAGGGCCCTAAATTTTCATTCTAATGCTTTCTAATGATTGCAAATAAACTTCTTATTTGTGAGGAAAACAAAAAAGATATTTTGAGGAATGTTAGACTCCTAACGCCATTGACTTTTGTTGCCATAACGCCATTTGAATGTTTCACCAAAGGGATTATAAAAGGCTACATTCGCACAGTTAGTGTTTGAGCTTGAAAACCACATTTACTCTTATGATGTATAGTCTTAAAATGTACTGCTCATTCAGCAGCTTGCGGTAGAGGCTGGAATACTGCCTGTTTGAATGTGGAAATCAAGTCAAATCTGTGTTCTATCCGTGGCCATCACCTGTAACCATAGCAACAGTAACTAAAGTAAATATCAATGATGGCAGTGTCCAAAACTGCAATATCTTAACACATTTGACACCAAGTTCAACTCGTGTGGGTTTTTTCTTTTTTCTCATTACTGTTTTTAAAGCTTTTATATCTCCATAAAGAGTAGAGCATTTGAGTCGTGCACAGATCACAAAACTGACTAAAGTAGCTCCGGTGGAGGATCGTGGATGTATCTAAAACTTTATATGACACAAATCATATTTACATTTTTGTAATTTCTCAAAATTGCTCATGAAAACCCAGAACACGCTTGATGCATATCGAGCAGCACTCTGCCATTGTGTGACTTGAAAGGCAAGTACTCATTCAGTCTGAATCAACTAAAGTATATAGATGTGGTGTAGGGCTGAACAATATATGGTTTGAGCATTGATATTGCAATCCTCAATAGTCACATGTCAGGATTAGAAGACCGATATCGTCATTGCAATTGTTACTTTACCTTTGATGACTGTTTAATTGTTTAATACTGTTTGACTCCTCAGAAAGACAAAAACCACAGTTTATTAATTATTTTTGCTCTGTCATATTTATATTTGCTTGTAATTTATTAGATTTTATGCAGATACACTGCAGAAAAAAAATACTTGATCATCCCAGTCTAAATTAATGAATGAGCAGCACGCTTAGATCGCAAGCACTGGAGACTAAGCTTAATGATAAATGGCCTGCCTAAACGGGGACGATGAGGTCAGCACAGGAAGACTTGATGCCAAAAAAAGTCAACATCTATGGTGTTGGATTACTTTGGATAGAGGAAGGCTAAGTATTGCAGAATTAGGTAATTTGTAAGACCTGTCAGTCACATATCGCATCTAAAAGCGCGTGGAAAGCGCGAGATGCGTCGCTTCCTTCAGCATTCAACATGCTTTGTGCTTGCGATCCTTTGTCGTTGCTCAGCGCCCATCAACTGTTGTCTCAGAAGATGACAAACTAACAAAACATTGCTGCAGTTCCGATACAAGTTTTATGTATGGAGAGAATTAAAAAGCACTTGGTGTTCGGGTGTTCTGTGTTTGTCTGACATGATTAGTCTACCGTGTATATTCTAGGGTTGGGTTGATAGACAATGCCCAATTGACAATTGACAATCGTTCATCGACAATGGCGGGCATCGCAAATCCTCTGCCATTTTGCCCCCATCGCAGCAGCAACCCGTTCGCGAAAAACACGCACTTCGGCCACGTTTACACTAATACATCTTAGTTTTAAAATGCCATTATAGAATGAAAACGATCCATGATCCATGTCCACATTGTGTTTTGCCTAGCATTTCTGGACAGCTCTTTATCCACACTATACTCCTGAAAATGCACATCATGTGACCACACACACACACACACTCTGGCAAGCTTTTCAGTATATGCTTTGACCACAAAACCCCAGAGAGCAGAAAGTGCACGTCAGACAGTTTATCAAGGATGTACCGCTGGATCACGTCTCACTATAGTTGATAAAAGTGATGTTTAATTCATCTTGTCTCCATCTAACAACTCTTCAGTCTTTTGAATCTATCAGATGACATGTCACAGCGTCAGTACACTGCTTCAATATTTCACTTTTACGCATGTACTTATAAATTTTAGCGAAAACCTCAGATATTGTTGGTTGTACACCTTTTTTATCAACCAAGTTTGTTGACGCCATTATAATGACACAGATCACTCTGCTTATTCATGCCAGAGTCCGGTGAAAAAGAAGTGATTGACAGGTGGTAATTTAAGTGTAACTTATCTTTATTTATTTATGATTTGATTACTTATGGGTAAAACAAGACCATGTGGGCCAGGTAGTTGAAACAGTGGGCTACAAATAATTAATTCAATATGAATTAATAAATTATTCATAAATAATTAATTCACCATCGCCGACAATGACAATGTCATCATCCATCGCGATGTTTCACATTAGACATCGTACGATCGGTCGACATCGCCCAACCCTAGTATATTCTATATAAATTATGAAGCTGATTGCTCAGTTCTTGTTACGCGACTCACGGTGCACTTGCAGCATTCAGAAAGTAGTGATGTTTTCAACTGGTACGCATAGAATTGCCATGGAATGAACTTGTGCACACAAAAAATGGCATACTGTATGTGAACAGACTATTTCATGGCAGCGTCACAAAGAGGTCTTTGATCTATGCACGGCAAAAAAAGGGTGGACACATACAAAAGTACACACAACTACTTCTGACATGTGGTCAAACAACATCGGAGCCTACATGTGGTTGACAACACACACACACACACACACACACACACACACAGTAGTCTATTTATCTGTTCTAGAGACAGTTTGTTACACCTTTACTAGGTGATTTTTTTTATTTTTTTTATTTTTTTTTTTTTTTTACAGGTCTTTGATAAAGATGCAATTTGTATTTCTTTGGAAATATGTTTTAGATTCACACATAAAACGTCTGTGTGTGTCAAAATCATAATAAAAATTTAAATTGCAAAGTTGTTCTTGGTTTCCGCTACATTCATTCTTCCATGGCGGTGCGCCACACAAATTCATCCTGCCACGGCTACATTACAGCTTCTCATTCAAAACACTCAATCGTTTTAATACGCACCAAAACATATAAAAAGGTATGGGAATTTTAACAGCGTAAACTTTTCTGTAATCGTAGTAGTGCTGTGCATTATTTGTTTAACCCTTTAAGGTGACATGCTGACTGACTGACTGACTGACATGTGCTTGAGGTCAGCAAACACGACGTAGCTTTCAGTTAAGATGAACACAGTTTCCATAATTATACTTTATAGATAAAGGTCTATGGTTCTGCTTAATCCTTTTATCTCACTGGAGTTTATAGCGTTTTACTTTAACATGCATTAATGCCGCTATGTAGGTCTAATGAAAACATTCATAAATATTCCTAGCAAATCTAATAAATGTTGGAGACATACTTGTTAAATAAACATACTAAATTGCACTTCAGCAGCGTTTATTTAAGAGCACACAAGAAAATCTGCACTTGAGCAGTGTATAATTAAGGGTGTGTTAGAAGTTTTGTGCACGAACAGAGAAAAATGGCCCACAAGCAAAGAGATTTGCATGCTCGTATTACATAAATGCGATCTCAACTACTAATACTGCGCTCACGACATTTGTCATTGAAATAACACCATAGGTAGTTGGTAGATCTGTGTTAAAGGCCTGCCACCACAGCTGGAAAAAAAATCTTATAGGAAACACTGCCACTTTTTCAAGAAAATCGTGATCGTTTTTTTTTGCTTATATCGCACAGTCACACTGCTTACTGCAGCCGGGGGGGGTTTGGATTGTTCGACAACTGTATACCTTCACTCAGCTTTTTTTTACCCTCAAACCAAGAATGAAAAAAATACATCATTTCAAGTAGAGAGTTGCCTTTAGCCTGTTCTTAAATAATGTAGTTACCTCACTTTACCAGTACTTTAAGTACATAGTATGTGCATGTAAGTGCACATAATGTAAAATAAAGATCAACCACCATTTTTTAGTTTTTCACTGTCTTAAATTGCACCAAAGCACTAGTGCGTCTAGTGGCCTAAGACTGACCTTGTCTAATTCGACTAATTCTCCCACTCACATCTTTCTATCTAATGTTTGTCTGCCTCACCTCATTTCCTTTTTACTCCCTTTGTTTCCCTTGTTTTCTTATTTTTCTTTCCTCCTTCGGAATCCTATTGTAGCATTTCTTCTGTCTCGTTCACTCCAGCCGTTGGCTTTGTCTTTTGCTCTAGGAATCCTTCCAGACAGCGTGATGTGCTCTAAAAGGATCTCCCTCTCACGCTTCAATCCCAGCGCTCAGTGGAAAAACCATCAGCATGCCCCTTGTAACACACCCAAGTGCTTTTTCTGCTCCCTGGCAGTCATGCACTCCAAAAATAAAAAGCCAACGATAATGAGAATAAAAATCATATTAGAGTGCTGGAAACGGCTTGAAGAAACGTGACAGTGCCCGCAAGAAAAAGGGGGATGCATTGTAAGCACTTACAATTTTTTTAAATCATACCGTCTAATTTGCCGTGCACTCTGGCTTTCTTGGAGTCTGAAGGGAGGGCCTGACGGGCATAACCAATCTACCTGCAGAGCTGATATGAGCACTGATCACTGTTCAAACAAGTGTGCTGGCAGTCGGATGGTAATTGAAATGCACAATGGGCCGGCCCCATCATTCAAGCGGTTGAGCAGAAAGCGCAGACAAGGCTCATCTATCGGTCTCTTTGTTCTCTCTACAGTGCACTGTGTTCGATTGATGGCTGGGTGGAGATGATCGTATCTGTCTGTTCTGGAATTGATATGAACACGACCGTCAATCCATAGGGACTGATCCAGTAAATCAATTAGTCGCTTTTGCGCCAATGCGCCGAATACTGAATTTGCTGAGTAAACTGCAAAATCGCTTCATGAATACAAATGGCTTGGAATAAGTAACATCAGAAAATTGTAATGCATGAGGCCAACAGGTGGAAAGAGCCTTAAGGGATGTTCATGCTTCAGCTAGTTAACCCTCAGTCTTTCTAAACCTCACATGTTAATGAAACCCTGGGTTATTTTTGCTTATAGGTTCATATTGCTCATTATTCAGTCAGGGTTAATGATTGATCATTTGTATTCATACATTGTTGTTTTCACTGTGCAACCCTAAACACTGGGTTGACTTCCTTATTTTCATATTAGCATGCACTGTCGCTGTAATTAGACATGACCTGTTTTCATTTCATATATAGCCAACTGTACAATCAAGTGAACTTTTTGGACTAGGGTTAGAATTGGACAGACTGTTCTTCACACCAGTTGGTGTGTTTTTCATTAGTATTCAACAGGGAACGGTGTTGTTGATTTACGGTTGAAAAAAAAAAGAAAGAGACAGTACAACATCAATAAACGGCTGAACTGGCAAGTGTAGGTGTGAGGAGATTAAGAGATATCTGCTACTTTGTTTAAATAAAAGTACAGAGTAGGACTGTGCGATTATTAAAAAACAATGCGATGTTGCTATACATCTCAGTGCATGCTTAAAATTGTAATATTCGATATTCTATACAATATTTAAAAAAATTATATTTAGACCCAATCCCAATTCTACCCCTTATCATTTCCTCTTACCCAATTCTCTTTAGCTTAAAGGCGTAGGACTAAGGGGAAGGGCTAGATAGAAAATTAATTTGTTTTTTAGGACCACACTCGAAACCAAGGGATAAGAAAATTTCCCAGAATACACCAGCTACAACGGCAGCATGGCTGCACACCGAAGTCAGGAGATGCACAAATTAGTATTTTTATCATTATTACAAATGTTTACAACAAACAAGCATATGTTTTAATACATTTATGACCGTGTATGTTTTACCGTCATGCTTTTTTACAAAACGATATAATAAAAAAAACACTAAATTTGGCTATCAATAATCCATAATAATAATTGTTGTATAGTAGTCCCACAACATACCTTTACATCTGGCACTCAATGACACTCGAATACCCTGTCAGAAAGGTCTAGTGGCTGGGAATGCCTTTTTCCATAATTTTATAATGTTATTGTTGTTTTCGTGTGTTTACATAATCAATATAGCCACTGTAATGCACAGTACAGTTACAAGCTTATTGCCTTGTTATATCGTTAAGAGAATATGATATCGTTGCCTTCAATAATTTCCTGAAGATAAATACCAAAATATAGTAACTGCCATCATCAATCTCATATGAAGCAAGAGATCACGATGACGTGTGCAGGTGTTGAAGTGCCGTATCTTTTTTTTTTTTTTTTTAGGGGTACCTTCCCCTTCACAGTCTGTTTCAAGGGCCAAAGGGGTAGGGGTAAAAAATAACATTTGTGATTGGGCCTTAAAAATGTTACTGTTCAGCTCTAAAACAAAGACATTTTACTGTGTTTATATTGTACTATTGTGAACACTTGTAGTACTTGTAGAGGTGGATCTACAGTATGTAGTACTCTATTGTCAAGCACCTGTGTTCACACATACTTTGCAAAGCTGTGCATGTTTGCTAACCTATAGGTAAACTTTTGGATTAGCAGTGTAATAGCGATGCTAGCACTACTAAATAGCAGGATTTATATATATAAAAAGCAGTGTTAACTGAACCTTTAAATTACAAGTGGGAAACCTGATGCCCTTGCAATGTGTCATATTGACTTTAACAAACTGTTTTTGGGACTTGATTCAATTATTTTTTTCGTTTAAAATGTGAAGAACGTTTTGAGATGTGAATATTTCAGGGTGTTTCAATGGTGCAAAGGCCTTCTTTATGTCAAAAGATGCTAATTTAATTTCTTGTGTCTGGACCCCTTCATGCATGTCTGTTTTCATTTTGGAGGTTTTCTTGTGAGGATTTTCTGTGTTCCCCACAGCATGGGTGATCTGTGTGCTTGCTTAGTCATTAGGTGGGTTTTGTTGTAACAGGCTTATTTAGGATTTTAAGACTAAATGCACTTTCAAATAAGGCGATAAGGCACAGCCTTCATTTACAGCAACCTTATTTTACAGTAAACCTGATATACTGTTGTTCAGCGTTGCTTGTAAGACATGGAATGAACAAATAATTCAAAAAATTCCTATAGGAACACTGTGGAGTAGTGAATTATGGGTTATAATAATAAGGGTCCTTTGAAAAAAATTTGTAACTCATGTGCTGCGTTATATGTATTTTTGTCCTTCGTTCCATCTAGTCTCTTTCTTGTGTTCTTGTTATTTCCTTTTGTGATGGTAAAAGAAAAGAAAAAAATAATCCTAAGAAAGTTTTTCATGCATGAATACACTTGTATCACGAGTTCTTTTGAGCTTGTTCTTTTCCATGAACCCATTGACCTGATTCTCTGACTGCGCTTGCTGCAGTTTTTGATTTTATGCTAAGTAATAATTAAAATTAGGTTAATTTCACATTTTAGTGCTGGGTGACTAATTGAAGGTGATTTTCATGTGCAAAACCTCCAGCATGTGAGTTCAGATGGAGCAGTATTTATTGCACAGTCATAGTTCACTGATAAATTATGCACAAATTGATTAACAAATTGAAATCAATTTAATTGATCACAGCTGTTTGTGCAGCTTTTCAGTAAACTGCGGCTCTGTGTAGTAATGAAATTATCAAACATAACATGTTAAGTCTAAACACACTTCATAACTTCAGTCGAGTGTTTGAAGTAAATCTTTCTGTGGAATGATTCTGAGGTCATGTGATTATTAGTCAAACTGAATAAATGAAAGCGGTTAAAATGCCTGTTTATAATGAAACACTCTGGGGACTTTTCTGTGAGAGCGCCCTCTTGGGATTTACTGCTGATCACACTGTCACATAATGTGCATGACATACACCGCTTTTCTTGGTCATGTTTGTGATTATTTGCTCAATCCTACTATGTTTCTTACACAAAGCTATCGCATAGCTTCAAAGTTGTATGGTCTGTTTTTATGTTTAGTATTTATTTTTTTAGCTTAAAGAAATTTTGTTAGTTGTCTTGCAGATCTATTTATTTTACAGAAAAAATAACAGAGTACAAGTTTTGAATGACATGATGTTGAGTAAATGAATTTGGGGGAAAAAGGTTCCAAACATAGCCTCTGGCTACTTGTCACTGTTTTGACCTTGTTGATCTCTTATGCGTCCCTGCAGACACATCTTCATGGGGTAGTTAAAAGCCTGGGCTTAATTTAACCGCCAGTATAAGTTCCCTTCGTGTCGGATGGGCTCTGCTCTCACCGCTTCACAAGGCCTCCACTTAGTCAAAACAACTGTTAATTGACAGGCAGAACGACCCTGAACAGCCCTTGAATAAAACATGAGCTAGAGGTTGGAAGTTACGCATGATCAAGTGGGAATTTAGAGGAAAGCGAAAGAGATATCTGTGGACTCACAGCTCTCTATCTTCTCTCAGCTCATATACGTACTAGACTTACTGTTCACTGGCTTTAATTGGTCTACCCTAAACGGGTTTAACAACCAGTCTAATCAGCCTTCAGTCTGTTGAAAATCTAAAGACTGCTTTATGGTAATTCATAATCTTTTGCACAGTCATGGAAATATTGAAAAGCGAGAACAAAATGAAATTATTGACTTCTTTTGATTGCCTTGGCACCCTCCTGGGCTTTGGCTTTTTAAGGTGAGAACTGTAAAGGAAAAAATCATGGCTTGTGCTCTGTATGGCAGCCTACAACAAAACTTGACAGTCAGACAAGCTCCAGAGGCGCCTAATGCATCTGTGTTCATGAGCACCTTTCCAAACACTTGTGAGATACATTTCTTTGCTAGACAGCATTTTAAACCATCCTGGGCATGCTTTCCTATGCCAAGTCAATTCTAAACAGCAGTATATCTCATTTTGGTTAAATATTACTTTGCTACTGTAAGTATTTCATGCAGTGTGTCTAAAGGATTCAGCATAGCGACTTGCAGAAGTAAAATTCTTATTACTTAGGTCCAGATTTACTAATGCCTTGCATCTTTCAATAAGGTTTTAATTTAATAAATATAGTATTGTCTAAATGTAAAACAATGAGTCCGTACCTCAACTAAATCAATAACTGCACAGAAGAACAATATCATTGGAATAAATATTTTGTAAAACAATACAGGATTTGATAGCCTGAATTTGAATCCACTTAGTTTTTAAATGGTGTGACCATTAAAAGCAGCAGACAACAAAACAATTTTGTGCATTAGTTCTCTCTATAGTTATCATTCTTTGTGTAGACCGTGCTTAACCTTGAGCATTCTAAAGCTAGGATCATCCCATTGGGCACTCTGTAAATCATTTCTAAGGATCAAGTTTTTGCATGTCCCTGATCCAATCAGAGACATGTGAAACTAAGGGCTCTATTTTAACGATCTAGCCACAAAGTCTAAAGCGCATGGCGCGAAAACATTAAGGGTGTGTCCAAATCCACTTTTGTTATTTTAAGGACGGAAAAAAAATTGCGCCCTGGCTCATGGTCTAACAGGGTTGTGCTTATGCTCTTAATGAGTTATGGATGTGTTTTGAGTATAATGTGCAATAAACCAGTCAGAGTCTCATCTCCCATTCCCTTTAAGAGTCAGTTGCATAGCGCATTTGCTGTTTACATGTTGGACTTTGTAAGTGGAAAAACCGAATGGAAAAATTTAATGCTTCAGTGGGAGGATTAAGAATGAGCCTCCTCCATTCAGCCTCTTTACTTTCTCTTTACTTTAACTCTACTCTTTTACTTTCGTGGATAAGTTAAAAGTTTTGAACACACTCCACTGAAGACATTAATTAGCCTACATATTTAATTTTGTTTAAGCGCAAAGATTTGTTTCAAAACTATTTCTAAATTCAGTTTTAATTTCCAGCAAACAAGTAAATAAACAATAATAACGAAGTGTGGTGAAAAAACTGAGTTATATCCAAACATATGTTCTACTCTTATGCCCCATATGGTAATGCATACGTCTCCAAAACCTGACAGGTAGACAAATCTAAACTTGTTTTTATTAAAACATATAAATACCACATATGCATGTATGCATATAATAAATAATACTGATAGTAATAATAGCATTATAATAAAAATGCAAATTCTCATGAATAAACTAAAAAAAAGCCCCCACCGGACATGGAGGTAGTGTGTGTATGTATGTGTATGTGTATGTGTGTGTATGTATATATATATATATGTATGTATATATATGTATGTATGTGTGTGTATGTATATATATATGTGTATATATATATATATGTGTATATATATATATATGTGTATATATATATGTATATATGTATATATATATGTATATATATATATATATATATGTATATATGTATATGTATATATGTATATATGTATATGTATATGTGTATATGTATATATGTATATGTGTATATGTATATATATATATATATAT
>CAIGQZ010032266.1:6888318-6913345 GCA_903798205.1 Danio tinwini | reverse complement strand
TATATATGTATATATATATGTGTATATATGTATATATATATGTGTATATATGTATATATATATGTATACTATATCTCTGTATACTATATCTCTGTAGTAAAAAAATAATTTTTGTAACCTTTTAGTTTTTTTTTTCATACTGTTTGTAAAGATATTTATCTGTTGTTGAACATCCTGTGTGTATTAAGCGTTTGAACCTGCATAGGCGCATAACTAATGTGCTCTGCACTGGACTTTGGGCCAGCTTTTACTTGGTCAATGGCGTGGTCTATTTCAGTTTTTTAAATAGCAACGCACCAACAATGTGCCTTAACACACCTCCTTTATAGACTTGCATACAGTCCACAAAGTAGCGCAAATGGATTTTCTGTTTAAACAACGTGACGCAAAAAGTGAAAATTTGAGTTTTTCGTCTGGCACGTTATTGTATGATAGGGCCCTGAGTTTCTGTTGATACAGAGAATGTTTGTACAATAGCACATTTGTATTAAACCTCTTAACCCTCCGCTGATGGTATTAGAATGCCACTCTGTCAATTTCGAAGCAAAAATGACGCAACTCATGGCAAGGCATTACCTTGATGATGGCAGTAAAAAATAACTAAATCAAAAAGACTTTTGATTTAGTTTAGGCTTAGTTTATCACAAAAGTGAAATGAAATGAAATGAAATACTGAAAACCATGGTTGTGTGACTATGAGGTGACCCCTGTTTAATTAAGGGACTAAGCTGAAAAGAAAATGATTGAATAAATTGTTGGCAAAAATGTACATTTTTTATTTATTTTTTATTTTATTTTATTAGCGGTAGAAATGAAAATTTCCACTACTTACTGGAGAGGAGTTGCATGATGAGGACTGGCTTAGGTTAACGATACGGATCAATTAAAAATGCATAGTCAGACCCCAGTACTACTACAGTACTTGAGGGCACCCTGGGACATCCTTAATTATTTCACATGCAACTTGTGAATCTTGAAGTTTACCATATGAATAGATTTTGACATAGAGTACATTTTAAAAGACTATATATTTGGCATTTGTTAGTATTCACAAACATCAAAACGTCTACCAAAAATTTTTTACTTTCTCCAGTGTCTGTGCTATTTTTCTCCCAGAAAGTTAAACTAATAAATTGTCTTTTTGTGCTTGTTTAAGATGAACTAGCATGAATTCCATTTTAATTTCCTCACACAACTCAACTTCTCAAAGCAGACAGCTATTTTTGTTACTGTCTCAAGTAGTCTGTTTTCTGTCTCATCAGTTCCATTTTCAACTGTAAAACAACAACCTTTGTTGGCATCCCTGCTGAAAAAAACAGCATATGCTGGTAAGGTATATCAGCAAGGAACCAGTAAAGAGCTAGCTCAAACCATCATAAAAACCAAACCATTGTTTTACAAAGTAGATTAATTTCAATGTGTGTGCTCTACAAAGCATGAAAAATTAGCATGTTGCATTGCACAAACTCATTGCATACGCGTGTTTATTAAACATGAAGTGTTCTTTGGGCTGCAAAGACAGTAGACAGCTAGCCAGCCTGCTAGCTCATGAAGCGTAACTTACAATTTCATTCTATCGCTTTTCACGCACCTCATCAACCCTGTCACAAGTATTCAACTTTGGAGGAAGTATTCTTCCAAAGTGCTAATGTTTGAAGACACTTCTAAATGTGGAGTGGCTTGGAGCTGAATCTCAGCCAGCCGTTTAATAGAAGTGAGTGCGAGAGAGCACGCCTAGAGCCACAGCTGAGACAAAGACACGCTTAGAGACGCAGACACACACTGTGTCCATTCATCTTTCTCCAGTGGGGAAAAAAAAAGAGGAAAACCACACATGCACAGAGTGAAGATACATCGACAGGGTGCTGCTGGCCAGTGACCTGAAAGGGGAATGACAGAGCAGCAGACGTAGTCATGGTCACAGCGGGGGCTTCTGGGTAACAGGACATCTCTCTGTGACGCTTCATCTTTCACATCAAAGGCCTTTGAGCATCCCTGCGTTATTCTACCTTGTTAAAATGTGTCATTGTGTCATCAGAACAAACAGCTTCTTGGCTTTCATGTTGCTACATTTTATATTGAACATCTGAGTTGTTTTCAGTCTGTTCACAAAACCGACTGGTTGTTCTTGAAACCGGTTGTCAGTAGTGAAGCAATAGGAAATTTTGGTCAAAATATAAAATCATTGACTGAAATGGTCATGTTTAAATAGTTAAATGGTGTGTTGTTGTGGGTTTGAGAGGTGGACAAACTATAATAGAGGTAACAGGTAAAAATCTGTCAGAAAAACATGTCATACCTGTCATGTAATGTTATATTTACCTCAAGAATACCATTCAATGTTCATGAACATAAGAGCGAACTAGAAAAAAAGACTACCCCTGGGGTATGAATAATTTCAGGCTTGACTGTATACGTTTTAAAAATCATGCCACCATTACATTTTAAATGTTTATATTTGATCTCAAATTGGAAGTAAAACTTAAAATCATTTTTTGTTTGTTTTGTATGGTTGGAAAATAAATGTGAATAATCCAATTCATGTGCAATTAATTGAAATTATAAATCTTTAAATTTTTTATTCAACAACATTTAATAAATGGTCTAACAAGTAACATTTTTAGGATTTAGTTTGATTAAAGGGGTGGTCCAGAGTGTGTTTGTAAGGCTTGGTTGTGTTTATAATATGAAAAGCAATGAGTGCTCATGCTTCATTTGTAAACAATCATGTTATTTTTTTATATATATATCTTTAATTATATACAGCTACTCAGCTAACATGAAAACAACTGTCTTATTGGTCAGCTTTGCCTCTGCTCTGTAAATACTGTCAAGTCAGACTAGCTGCTAACTGTATCAGTTTGAGCCTGAATCAGACAGAAATTGACACAGTTGACACAACTGAACCTCATGCCTGTGCAAGTGTCTTTTACATATATTCGGGTTATAAGCATGTGTAAGTAATATGAAACGTTCACATCTTTTGCGAGTTCGTTATTTGAGATGTAGAACGCAGGGAAAGCAGCCGCATAGAGAGACACAGCAGCATTGGTGAAGGTTGTGGGTGTTTACAGAGGTTTGATGGATAAATATGAATTTGTAGCTAAATTGTTAATTGTGCCAAGCAGCATTTCCCGTTATTTACATCCTTGTTTATGTCCTTGTTACAACATACTGTAGACACTGTGCATATAATAGATCAGTTTGAACAAATAAAAATATTAACAGATTGTAGCTCACAATCCACAGCTTCGTCAATTATGGTTGGAGCTGCTCCTTCTTTGAGGAGTTTTTAGCCGAATCCAGCACTGGACTGGGAGAGATTATGAAAGCTATCCTTTGTCAAATGCTAGCTATATATTTTTATAATTCTCTGGAAGATTATTAAATTGTAAGCACTTCTCTCTTTGTGTCGTGTCCTTTGGAAGCCCAAATACAGAAACAGAACACGCTCTGTGGAAACGGCAGCGTTTGGACAGCGTTTTAGCTTTTTTTGCTATAACATTACATCGCCTCTGGCCATGACCTTTCACTGCACAGGGTGTGTGCGTGTGGTGAATGCGCATAACCTGAAGCATTTGTGATCTTACTAACCCTGATGTATTTTTTTGTAGTCCCCAAGCTTTGTTCACTGTCGGCTCTGCTAAGCTAACTCTGTAAAATCCAATGTCTCCCTTTGCATTGAACTTTGAACGCATTACATTCAGAGATGTTGTTTATGTTCACACAGCTACATTACACATCAACTAAAGTTTCAAATATCATAGTGGACCACCCTATATTGTTAAAAAGAAGGGCTGCACGATATTGGAAAAAAAACTTGCATTGCAATATTAGTTTTTTTCTACAATATATATTGCGATTATGAATATAATTTGACAAGATGACATTACATTGATTGGAAAGATTTTGTAGGGTAGTGCATCTCTATAAAATATACCAAATAATTAAAACACAGATGAAAACAGAACAGAATTATACAAATTAAAAAAAACATCACTTTATGGTTTTCAGTATTGAGGTAAAGAAA
Source organism: Danio tinwini (assembly GCA_903798205.1). Lineage (NCBI taxonomy): Eukaryota > Metazoa > Chordata > Actinopteri > Cypriniformes > Danionidae > Danio > Danio tinwini. The sequence goes on along the minus strand of CAIGQZ010032266.1, from coordinate 6,909,315 downwards.
TTCAGTAATTGAACACAAAATAATATACTCATTGTATAAATAATACAACAATTTTGTGAACAAATGGTTTCAATTAGCTTGAAATCTTATACTCACTGGCCATAATAAATCTAAATAAAAATCTATCACCCTATTAAATTTGTTAGACTTTTCATTGACTTCATTTGGTTTCTGATTAATTAAAATCCCAATTTGACATTGCAGATCCTGTGATGTTACTTGCAGATTCACACATTTCGATTTCAATGCTAAAACGATATATTGTGCAGCCCTAGTTCAAATGAATGTAAAGTTTTTTTATGTATTTATCATTATGACTGCTGCTGCTCCTGACTTTTTCCCCATGCAGAATTGAAATTTCTGTGCATGACTAATTTTTTATAAAATGTCATGTAGCTGTAGATGAACCAATCAATTGGAGATGGCTTGTATTAGTGTGCTATAGTGCAGATATCCATTGCACTTTTCGGTATTCGTGGGTAAGACTAACCTCCTGTCATTTTTGTGTTGTAGATGATGAAGCATGCGTGGGACAGCTACAGACAATACGGCTGGGGCCACAACGAGCTCAAACCCCTCGCCAAGAAAGGACATTCCACCAACATCTTCGGTAAGTAAGGAGCGAACGCGCATGCTGGAGTCTCATTTACATGTAAATGACTGCACTTGTGGGATGATTTGGTTCAGGCTGGTGAAAACAGACTCGCATAATTCCATCTACATCCACTGGTTTGTGCCATTTTTAACTCACACCCTGGAACGGTGAGACATGCTTGTTCAGTTCGTCGTCCCTAATCATTTCTCTATTTGTTTGTGTGTGTTGTTTATCACTGGCTCTAAGCTGCAGAGCTAAAGACGATTCGACTGCTGGGACTGAATCTGATCTGTGTGTGTACATGTGAGAATGCCTGAACAAAGATCATGAAATCACAATTAATCTTGTTTGCGTCTTGCTCTGCTGCTGATGTAACCAAGGCCATTTGTGCAGGGAAAAAGAGTAGTATAAAATAATAAATAGTTCTTACTCTGAATCCCAATAGGTCGAGGTCATTGTGACATGAAGTTATTACGCTATTTTAAAGGTTCCTCATTGTATTTTGGAACTCTTCTGCAATGTGTTTATATCCATTCAAGGTCAAAAAACACTTTAAAAAAATTCTGTTTCTCATAGTACAACATCAGTTCTTTGCTCACAGTCTCTGAAATGATTTTTAAGGAAAGTTTTCACTCAGCGGCCATATTTGCAACCTCAGCCTCCATCCCTGGTAGTTCATCCAAAACCAAAGAAATGAATGGGGGAATCCTGAAATCTAATCAAAACTTACTGGACTTTCAATTTAATTACATATTTCAAATCAACAACAAAATCTGAAGTGACCTACCCCGTTACTGTTGTTACTTCTGCATTAATTACAATTAAAACATGTAATTTCCAATGTGCTACTGGATTTTGTCAACTGTATGGAAAAAGCGTAACAGCTAACATGGATTCCACAAGACACCTCAGCCAGTTATCTAACTCCATTAACACCACTGGTGGTCAGCGTTCACGGTTGACAGACCTAAGGTGCATTCCAAATTGCATACTTATATACTCCATTTTGTAGTATAAATAGTGTAAGTAGTGCGTTCACACTAAAAACTCTATGATGCACTTCAGCCGTTAAAATAATTGTGGAATGATGGACACTTCATGCACTCAACAGTTCACATATCAGAAGCTGTAGACCTTTCAGGCACTGATGTTCATTTATTCATACATTTTTTTCTGGCTTAGTCCCTTTATTAATCTGGGGTCGCCACAGCGGAATAAACCGCCAACTTATCCAGCATATGTATTACGCAGCGGATGCCCTTCCAGCTGCAACCAATCACTGGGAAACATCCATACACTCTTACTCACACACACACTATGGACAATTTAGCTTAACCAAATCACCATGTTTTTGGACTTGTGAGGGAAATCGGAGCACCCATAGGAAACCCTCGTGAACACAAGGAGAACATGCAAACTCCACACAGGAATGCTAACTGACCCAGCCGAGGCTTGAACTTGCTGTGAGGCGAACGTGCTACCCACTGCGCCACTGTGCAGCCCGGCACTGATGTTGGATTACATTATTTTGGATTGTGAAATGGGGTTGATTTGGAGGCCATGGTCGGTAAGGGCCATTGGAGGGACTTTATCCAGGACACCTTACTCTTTTACGAGAATTTTGGGGATTTTTAACGACCACAGAGTCAGGACCTCGGTTTAGCATGTCATCTGAAAGATGGCGCTCACTGATTAGGACTCATACAGACCACAGGTTGAGCCCAACAGCAACCTAGTTTCCCATGTGGTCTCCCATTCTGGTACTGACCAAGCTCAGCCCTGCTTAGCTTCAGTGAGTAACCAGTCTTGGGCTGCAGGGTGATATGGCTGTGGCTGATGTTGATTCTGATGGTGAAAGTGGTTATACTCATGCCAGGTATTTGGTAGTTTGGTCTTTTCCTTTACTAATTTGACAACCGTCAAACGTCATCTGGGAAACAGTTCAACAGTTTGAATTTCCGCTTAGTAAAAAAAAAAAACATTAGTGTTCCATTTGGGATGACACTACATATATTATGCTGTTCAGTGTGTAAGTGCATAAGTACATTAGTGTATACTGTGCCATTTGGGATGCAGCTCTAGTTGGCGCAGCATTCCATACCCTGCCTTCTCTTAAAAAAATAACATTTTCATTAGTGTAAAATACATGTTTAATTCACCATGAATGTGTTGTTTAGTATAAAACATGTTGAAGTTTAGCGAACAGGCTTTGGACTGATTAAGTGACAAGTTATTTCTTCACAAGAGCTGTTTATTCCGTGTAGTGACACCTCTCTTTCATTGACTTTTATCAAAACAATTATTGCCTCTGGTCTCCTTCCTCACACACTGGCCTTAGCATTAGCCGTTGCACCTTTTCGGCTTGTCATCTATTGTCTTTGACTGCACATGCACAAAGACTGTTTCCATGGTAACAAGCGGTTGCGTTACAAACACTGGAATGATAGAGACCAAACCTGGAACAAAAACTGCAGGAAGGACATGATATGTGAAAGGAATGTCCTGTGATGTTTTTTTTCTCCTGTTAAAATTAGAGATGCAACGATTAACCGAGTTCACTATTAACCGAGATTTGATTCGTCACGGTTATTTATTCATAAAGACTTTCTGCATGTAACAAAACTGCTGCAACATAACAAAGTTATGTCAACTGTGCTCTAGTTTAGAGTTCCAAGCTTGTACACTGGGGCTAATAACATGCACAGTGGGTTAACTATGGCTGAGGCTATCAACTAAGGGGCTGTTTGCATAATGTATCATGTCTTTTGCACATGCAAGTTTGCAATTTCTTTTCTTGCGCACATATTAGGAGTGATGTGCACGCTGTGTGCATGCAACACGATGCGATCATGCTTTCCAGGCACACCTAGTTGAAAGAATGGCGTGAGCGCACTGTGAGTCACGTGAAAAGAACTGACCATTCAGCTTTATACTTTGTATAGAATATACACACTTCTACTCCAAAGAAAAAATAAAAATAAAATGAAAATACCAAACAAATTCATAATATAGTTGATCAAAAGTGCCTTTCAGACAGAGGTTCAGCTACCTTTGACTACATTTGTTCTTATTAAAAAGAAAATACTTAGGTAATATGATGCTTAGATTTAGACAAATTCTATTTTTATTTATTTATTCATAGTTTTTTTTAGTGTAAAATTATTACTTAGTGTTTAAATGCCAAAAACGTTTTTTCACTTATTTTTAGGTCCAAAGAGAAATACACTATTATTATTATTATTATTATTATTATTATTATTATTATTAATATTATTATTATTATTATTATTATTTGTGCTGTATTAATTGGTTATTGAGCAACAATGAATAACACTTTAAAATATAAGTTTTCATGTGATTTTTCTAAACTAGTATTGTTTTGAAACTAATGAATGCATAGTAATCGTGATAACCGTGAAAGCATGGTTATTCCTTAGACTATAATCATACAACCAAAATCAATTATTACTGCATCCTTAGTCAAAATCAACACAGGTACATAGTAGCCCCCCACAGAACCGCATGGCTGTATAGACTAACGATTGTTATTTTAACCAAAAGGTGAGACTTCGTTCACTGGGGCAGCCACACTGAGCATCGCTCTTTTCCCCATTCATAGTGAAGCAAGTGAACCCTCTTTGTAAATCTTTGATCGAGTTTCTTTTAACTGCTCCTGTCTAAGAGACATTTTCTGATTGGGCAGAGTCTGTTGTATAAGGTCTGCCGGTTGCAATGTTTGGCAGAAACCATACATCAATTACCATATCTGAATATCAGCTCTAGTGGCTTCCTCAGCAGTTATAAACACAGAGATACAGACAGTGATGGTGGTGACTGCTTAGGGCTGGTTGATTAAAACGATAATAATAATTGCACAATATATAAATGTTCTCAGTAAAATACGGTTCAGTTAAATCTGATAAATGCACCAAAAGTGGAATCAAACAACACTACTCGATTGAACTACAAGCCTCACTGATCATTTATCATTTCAGTGCAAATGAAAAGAGAGCACAGTGCCTGTTTAGAGCAAATACACGTCTTGGTCACGAGACCACTGAATGAGACCACTGAACATCAAGATCCAATGAGAAGCACTTGCGTTCATTCTAGATGTCCCTGATAAAAAAAATTAAAAAATTTCTCTGATTTTAAACCAGAATTAAACAGCACGGACACAAACAGAGGAATCACTGAGCCACAATCGCGTTACATTTTGTTATGTTTTTTAAAACCCAAATTAAATATGTTATGAATGTAGACAAAAATTATATTCCATTATAGACCATTTCAATGTGGTCATGTCATTGGCCCATGAACATTTCCTGCTTATCAAACTATTTAATAACTGTAACGAGGTAATTCAATCAAAACTTAAGGTTAAAACAGATATCATAACATTAATTATGCATTAATATGTGTCTCTTTTTGGATTTTCGGAAGCGATAGAAATTAAAAACGTAAAACAGGAAATACGTTGGGACCATTGTTTTTGTTTACATCCCCCAAAAATAGTGGTCTATACTAAGAAAAATAATAAGAAAAAGTTGCGTGCTCATGAAACAAAAATAATGTCTTTACTCAACTGTTTCTTGAACTCAATGTCAGTATAGGGCTCAATCGAAATATCATGAAGCTACAAGAATACTTTTGTCACTCACAAAACATAAGTATTGTCTGTATTAAACTTTTTTGTACTTCGTGTCACTACTGTGTAGGGTTCAAGTTCACATTCAAAATGTTATCTAAAATAATAGAAACAAAGGTCTTGGGGGATTAGAAGGACATGAAGTTGAATAAATAATAAGTGAATTTTCATTTTTGGGTGAACTAACCCTTATAATGAATTACTTTAACCTGTTACACCCAAGTCAATTTTTTGTTTGAAAGTTTTTTTCAATATAATTTCTGAAAACTCATTTCAGTTAATATTTTAACACTTTAAGATTTTTTTTCAAATTAAAAATAATAAAACTTTACTTTATTCATTTAGTTGAGACAAGTTAAAGGAAATAAAGTTTTCACTTTTTGCAGTGTACTATTAAATTATATTTGCAATGTTTTATACGCTATACTGTTAGTTTTGTGCATTTTATGTCATGCTATTATATTAATTTGTGCAACTTGCATTGTCATTAAGCAACTGTATTTTTGAGAACAATTACCATAGAAACAATATAGTAACTTGAAGTACTGTGAATTTGTGCTTGGTTTTACATGTATAGCCAACATTATATATGGCTAATTTTAATCTGAACTCTGTTTTATGTTAATGAACATGGATTTAGATCTGCATCCTACAGTAACTCAACTCTAACAGGCAATTCTGAGAAATAAAAGTTATGTTAGCATGGACTAAAGTAGCAGAAACAAGTTTATTTGAGGGCAGAAAAAAGCATCTTGTTGACATTACAAGCCAAATGCTTCCAGGCCTCAATTACAACTGCAGTGTTAAAGGGCCAAATAGACATTTTTCGCAAGCATTACAGCATCCAGAAACTGATGGGGCAGTTGCTATTTTGCTTGAAGTTGTTGTTTTATTCATAGGCCACTTCATCATCCATTTTTATTTATTATGAAACATTTGATAAAGCTTTGTCTTTCAGTTTTCTTTTTATAAATGTAATTTGAAATGTTTTCAGTTGGTAATAAATCCTGCGGTTAACAGATTATCCTACATTATTTTTATCTGATTATTTTCTCATTTTGTCATATTACTAAACTGAAATGTTGTGAATGCGGTCTTTAAATATTTAGCATGGCAAATCAACCTCAGCCTTGCTCTGAAACTTGGTTGGATGAAGTTTTATTTATTCTTTTTCTGAGATGCTGAAGAGAATCTCATGATGCAGCGCTGTGTTTTAAACAAAAAAAAAGATAGCTTTTTGAAGAAGAACAAAGATAAGGTGTGAAGGAGAGAGAGAGTGTTGAAGAATAGGAGAGATGTGGGAGACTCATGCTGCAGTGCGGTGTGCTGAAGTGTCTTTCACACTTCACTTTCATATTTAATAAGCCTGTCTTTATTTCTACCTTACACATGGAATGAACTCCTCAGCCGAACATGTATTGATCACTCAGTGTATTTTGTAGTGGACGACTTGTGGATGACTTTGCACTTCTTTTCAGAGGTCTCTTTCTGATCTAGTGTTCATTTTGTTGTTTGTGTTTAGTCCAGTTTTGTGAACTGAATGTCTGGGAATTTTAGTCTAGGTTTAGGGGCTGTTCAAACTATGTTTTCAGCAAAAACGGCAATCTTTTTATGATTTTTGTCTGTTCTTTTACATTACAATGCTGTTTTTTTGGAACTGAAAATACCTAAATATGAAAGCTGGTTACAAAGCGGAGGTTTTTGAAAACACTGTCGCTGTGTCTGTGTAAACATCTAATAAGGAAAGTCGAAACTTTTTAGTCATATTGTATATTGGTTAAGCTAGCAATCACTATTTTGCTCACAATTTTAATCACACTTTAAGATATAATTACTGTATATATAAAATAATATTTTACGCTCCATCAGAATTACTGAAATTTTTCCTGTAGGCAAAAACGTCATACGCATTGTTAAATTGACCTCATTTACTGAACTGATTTTATACAAGCAGATATTTAAAACCATCTACATCTATGGAACAACTTGTAAAACAAGAATCTCCTAAAATATTCAATTTCTAGTAATTGAAGTAATTCTGTATTATGATGTTTTTAATTAAAACAGGAGGAAAAAAACTTTCTATTGATACGTAGCAATTGTGCAAGTTTATCTAAAGTAAATCTTTATATTGCTGCTCTCTGGTGATTTGAAAATTCATCAATTGTAAGTTGCTTTGGATAAAAGTGTCTGCTAAATGAATGCATGTAAAAACTTATAAATAAGATGAAGAGAGACACTTATAGCTCTCATTGTGTTGTAAAGAGCACAAGTGGCTCATGAAAGAGCACAGACAGGCTTTATGACACTTTCATTTAAGGATATCTGTAATGAAAATCGCTAAACTCCAGTTTACATACAGACAACTGTGGTGGTGCAATACTGCCAAATTGAAAAGATTAAGTAAAACTCTGTGAAAGACTTTTTTTTTTTTTTACGGAAATGCTCTCTAATTAGGGATTTAAACTCTTGACATCTGGCAACCACAAACATGAAAGCTCATAGGCTTGTGTTGCAGTCTGTAATATATTTTCTCCTCTTTTTTGTCAAAAAGAAAGAAAGGTTTTGGTAATGTTTTTATGATAGATGCATTCTAGTCTCATCTCTTTTTTTCGTGATCTAGTCAGTGATCATTTAATAATTAATCTTGATTTAATAATAAAAAAAAGGCTGGTTAATTAACCTTTGGTCAAAGTTAATTAAATTAACCACTGATTTTGTATTCTTATAAAACGTTTCCATCTTTTCAGTGTGTTTACAGAATATGGTGTGCTTTGCTTAATACGAATTTAAGATGAATACAAACAAGCACAGATTTCACGTATGCATAAACACGGTTTATGAATTTATACATGGCTAACAACTTTATGTAAGTAGCGACACTCATTTGTAAGGCATCAAATTAATTTTTTCTTTTATAAATATCTGTTACAAATTTGTTTTCTAATAAACAATAGACAAGAAAGGCTGGAAGTATTTATGCACTAGAGATAAATTTTAGAAGAGACCATCTGAACCTTATTGTAGATCTTTTATAAAAGCTTGTCAAAAATTGAGTACAAATCTAATGTTTATTGGATTTTTATCCAATACTTAATGCTTGGCAAATCGTGAACTGCTTAGTTTCATTTTGGAACATAACAGAATCATCAAAGTGTATAACAATAAGCCAATGTTACAAGGAGCCAATGTAAGATCCGCCAATCGAGAATGTCTATATTTTTTTAGTTTATCTAAAAATCTAAAAATTATTTTATTAATTACTTACCCTCATGTGGCTGCAATCCCCTGATATTCATATTTGTTAATCTTTGGAACACAAATAAAAATTTTAGATGAAATCCGAGCACTCTCTCATTCTCCATTGACCACAATGGCCCTGAACACAATAAAAACAACTTTGTTTGCTGATGTCTTCTGCATTAGATTAGGGTTGGCAATTACTATGCTTGCATTTAATACAATGCTTACTGTATGTGTTGTGCCAACTCTAACCCAGAATTTGTAATATAAAATGATAGCAGTGTAGTTTGTGTTCAAGTCCAAAACAGAGATTATCCAAAATAATAAATAAACTGTTCAGATTTCAATCAGAGTCGATCATTGCATCTCTGTCACGTCATTGGTTCAGTCAGCATGGTCAGGATAGCTTCAACTTATTAAACTGTAATAGTAGGAGAAAACTTTAACATCCTAAAATAAAACTCATTTCTTACCATACACATTAACATTTGATGTGATCTTTTCATTACTTTCTGCTGACTAAATTTAGTGCCGTTGACAGGTCTGTTTTGATTTTTAATGCAACCCAAATCATGAAGGAAGTTAGATTTTAGTGGCTGTGATTTTTGAAACCTACTAAAACACAGCCTTTCCGTGTTCATGTTGTATTTAATGCCCACTAAAACTTTCAGAGCATGCTAAAAGCCTCTCCGAGAGGTTGGTTCTTAACTCCTCTCCTTGAAAATACTTCTCCTGATCCTCCCTTTTTGTAAAGCATCCAGCAGCTTCAACAATAAATGTCAAAACAATTAGTCTGGGACTTCGTCTTCTGAGCGACTTCCACATTATTGTACATAAAACCTAAGGCTTTTATGATGATTATGATAGTTTTGTTAAGTAAAAGGTTATCATCGTTATCCAATTTGTTAGGTGTCTGACCCTTTTTTTATCGCTAATGTGTCAGACCTGTGCCTCGTGGATATGACCTTAAACCAGACTGTATTCAGATCAGTTTTATTCTGATTTATTCATACTGTATATATTTTTAATGGAGACACCAAGAAAACGGAAATTTCACCCTGGTGCAAATTTGATATGTAGAATATTTACAGTACAGAGAGAAAAAATGATAGAAATAAACATAAAATGGCTTGTCAAACATATTTGATAACCGTAAAAATTTGAATCTAGATGGCTCAGCAATTCAGGGATTATTATTATTATTTTTTTACTCTTGTACTGTAGCTACAAGAGTTTAGGAAATCAGAAATGTATAAAAAGCCTTATTTTTCCCCAGCTTTAATCAGTCAATACTACCAACCAATTTCATTTATTTTGAGGAGTTTAATACTTTAAAATACTGGTTTGGTTCCATAATGCTACTGTAAAGTAAAAAAAAAAAAAAAAGTATTTCCATGTAAATAAATGCAGTTTGTGAGTTGTTAGAGTCTTGAATATTACTAGTTTTTAAGTTCAAGTCTATGAAACAACATAAATTTTACCTACATTAACCACATTACATACAGTACACATAAAAATGTCTTAGTTCTGTATATAATCACACTCTGATATCTCAATACACCCACATTATTATAATTATGTCATTTCAATTTACTTGGTCAGAAAAAGATAATAGAAAAAAAAATTACAATTTCTTCATAGGCCAATATTGTCATCATGTACTTGCCTTCATGTCCTCGGAACTATCTTTGGTTGAACACAAATTATTTATTTTCATAGATAAAAACGTATGTGGAATCTAAAACAACTATTTAGCGCATCAACTGTCATATAGTCATACAAAAGAAACTATATATTTGAAGAGAGTCAAGTTTTACTTTGAAAGATCCTGTGTCAATATTGGTGATCTCAAGTTTAGTAATGAAGTCTGCACTGTGCGCTAGCGGTTTTAAAAATTTTGGTGTGTTAATCTAGTAAATGTCATTATTCAGAAGGTCATGATTTGCACTAGTTAAATAATTTCTTTATGTAGCTTTATTCTACATTCTCAGAAGATACAAAGCACAGACGTTTCAGCACAATGCCTTTCTCAGTGCCTGATTCAATCTTCTCACTCCACCGTCTTATTCCACAGGCAATCACATTATGTCATCTTTTAGACGACTACTCAGTAGTTAAAAGCTCATCTCATTTTTGTTTCAATATAGCTAACAACACAAGAAATATTTCCTCCACCAGTAAAAACATCATCTCTATTGTACAGGAAAATAGCATTTGAATTATCATCATTCACTTATTCATATCTTCGTCAACTGATACAATGACATTTCGACAGTCCAAAACATTAAAAATACTTGTGCTTAATATTAAAACTTGTACTAAATATGAATACTTAATATTTTTGTGATATCAAAATAGGCCCCAAGAAAATGATTCAACTGCCTTTCAGAGCACATATTTTACCTTGTTTAAGTGTACCTATTATTGCGATTCTACACAAGGGCTTTGACCTCCTAACTGTACATTTGACATGTTAGTTGAAAGAACTTTGACCATTCCAGTGGCCTTCTTTTGCAGTGAGACAGGGACTCGGCCATATTGATCCTTTAATCGACACCTATTGATTTCTTTCTTTATGTGTGCGTGTAAACACTTGACCCATAAAAGCCTGACTCTGCCACTGGAAGGCACTGTCTAGATTGCTGATGGTAGGCAGTTTGATCTGTAGACAAAAACTCTGTTTATGTGAAATAATCTCAGACTAGATGACCGTGTCGAATCACGTAACTTATCACCATTATGCATATGATAACACCGCATTAAAATAACCACGTCAATGTGTGTTCATGCTATCGAGCCATTTTTACTGATATGTTTCTGATATATTATGATTTATCATGCAGTTGATTTATGTTATGCATTTAATTGATCAAAAATACAGTAAAAAAAAACAGCAGTGTTGTGAATTAGGGCTGCACGATAAATAAAAATGAAACTGCAAAATGAAAAATGGAAAAAATGAAAAAGTTGAAATTATCATACACACTACATAAATAAAAACATTAATAATGCCAGATCCTATTGAGAAATCATCTAAGACAACTCTTAGTCAACTGAGGAGATTAACATACTTTGATGAAGATTTGGGATGCATAATATCCAGTCCCACAAAGAGTCTCTGATATATCTCAAATGTATACATTTTTGATGGATACTTGAAGTCGAGGGCATGTGTAAGTCCAAACAGGAGCCATTATGCATTTGACAGGTTTGGTAAACCTCTGACAGTCCTATGATAATCCAAACTGTGTTGGGCTGATGGCATTTTTTTCCCGTGGGCAGCCGCATGCACCTCTGATTCCTCACAACTCTATTGGTGGAGACAAAAAAGAAACAAGAGTTCAGATGGTGGATACTAAATAATAATAAAAAGCTAAATACTAAATAGCAAAATGATGAATATCTTAGTGTAGTGTATTGGCTATATATAATTTGAAATAAGTGAAGCTCCTTTATAAAAGCAAAGATGGGGAGGGGGAGGGGTGAAGGAAACCCACTTGGAAAAAGGGAAGTTTAGTCAGTTGTCTGGGAGTGCTGGCCATAGTTGTATGTTCTGTTCTGTGCTGCATTTACTCAGTAAAAAGTCTCTGAACACTTCTGCCTCCTGTCATTCAAGTATCTTACACTTAGATAAAATATAAGTGAAGTTACAAAAGTGCAGTGAGAATGCTACATGGATGAAACACCTTAGTTTATCAGTTAAAATTTACCTGTTAAATTTATGTATATAAAAAAAAAAGGTTATATGGGTTATTGTATACTTACATTATTCCAGGTGTTTTTAATGGTCAAATTCTAAAGAAAACTGTGATTTTTATTTTTTATTTTTATTAAGTGTAACAGTGTATGGCATTTTGGTTGCCTGTCAATCAAAGATTTAATTAAATTTAGGTATTACATTTTCTGTTTATTTTTGAAACTTATAAAGCATAAAAAGGTGTATGTACTTTATATCTTAAAACTGTTTGAAAATGGTGAATATAAATTCTATAATTGAATTGTCATTTTCATTTTGCACCAAACTTCGCACATATGTTTTAATACAAATTTAATTAAATAAATAAATGCATTGCCATTTTACATATTACATTAAGGTTTACATTACATTTTTGATAAAGCCACATTTAATTGACTTTTTCTCCACATTTAATGTTACTGGCAAATGACAGTTCAGTGAATCAGTGTTATCAGTCAGCTTTAGTGAAAGATTGACAGAGAATAAGAAACTGCATTAGGATATTTTTTTTACCGTTTGTTTATTGCACACATACAAAAATCTTCAGATATCAAATGTTATTCTATTGAGTTCACTATTGTTTGCAAATTTACCCATGTTTTACTTACCTGAAAATAATTATAGCTGTAATTGTATTATGTTTTTCTTACCTGGATGTGAAGTTTGAAGACCCACAGGTAACAAAATCACTTGGGTATCTAAAGACCAAGAAAATGCATTTTAGAATGAGGTGCATACAACTAAATGGTTCTATAAACATCAGTAGTAAATGTAATTTAAGTTAAAAATAAAAAAAATCTGTCACTATGCAGCATTAAAAAAACTTATGGACTAAATCTCTACAACACAAACCTTACTTTCTCTTACTTAACGTTACACACAAACTACTTAACTGTTTCATACGTTTCTGCATTTAATATCCATGATTAATGTGCTGCTAATAACTTAGGTGAGCTAGCTAAATTAGCGCTAGCAAACTGCATCCACACCCACACCCCGACCGCCCACCAGAGACCTTGTTAATCCATTTTGTAACGTTAGTTATACCTACTAAGTGTTTTAAAACTACTTTCCCAATACTATCACTTTTAATCGTTAGCATAAACTAGCATTGGTTAGCGTTAGCCAACTTAGCTTTCCATGTGAGAGCAGTTTACCTGAAGTTACAGTACAAAGCTAAAACCTCACCTGCCTAGCTAAGTCAACAGTTCAGCATGACTTGACCATTTTCATTCGGCTAAATTTGCAACTTACCATGTTAATCAGATCCGCTGCTGCGAGCAGTTAGTGCTGACCATTGAAGATGCTGCATCTGCCTGCAAAGTCCAGGGCAGTGAAAATGGGGTAACACCGAATGATTAAAATCACGTTTGATGAACAGAACTGCCACATCGTCAGCTACTCTAATAAATTGTCTGTGTCAACTCACTTTTATAACATTTATTCTACACAATAACCACATACAAAAATCTACTTAAATAAATTGCATTAGGTTTATTCATATAAATATATATATCATTATATAAAAACTGATATAGTTTAAGTAAAGAGGAAGCAAATTGATATGTTTTGGTATAAAACTAATGAAATAAACTAGATTGCAATTATTTAAAGTATATAAAACCTACTTTGTGAGTGTAGCACTTTTTACAGTTTATAGTATCTAATATATTAACTCTACAGTACAGTTACCAACCCAATTCTCAACTTTGTTATTCAGATAAACACACACACACACACACACACACACACACACACACACCCAACACCACCCCCCTCCACAAACCCAGTCTCCCTGAATTTCGGAGACAAATGTTGGCAGGTTTGGTTATCACAAGCTAAGCCTCATTTAGTTGTGCTTTCTTACACTCAGTATTTAAATATAATGTAAGTTAAATTGTCGTTAGTGCTACTGGTTGAAACTTAACTCTCCATAGGTCATCGTCATTTATAAATGACACTAAGAAAATTCCATTTTTAAAAACACTAATGATATTTAACCAATAAAATAAAATCTTAGTAATGTCACATGACATCGCCTTTAGCCATTAAAACTAAAAGACAGTTGCCAATTGCTTTACATGGTTGGAAAACAGGAGCTAAATGAGACATCAGCACACATTAGGTGACATGCTCTCAAGGCATGATAATAAGTTAATTTTATACTATAAAATCTATAAAATTCCTAACTAAAATAATATATAGTGGCGATAAGGTATTAAATCATCTGTAAAGAGTCTTCAAAAAAGGTCTTAAAAGCTCTTGAATTTCACTCTTCTGATTCCTCTATATACTGAAGTTTCACCTCACACTTTTTTACCTTTTTAAAACTGAATCATTGCACTGAAATCCTTGTCTGTGAACCATAAAGCTTCCTCTGTTATGATTTGTTTGTGCATCTCAATAGTTCTGACAATAATGAGTGCTGTTAATTAAGGCAGGGCAGCCTAAACCTTTAACTTTTAAAAAATTGTCATCCTAAAAGCAAAGCGATTAGCATCACCGTCAAAAAAATGTGTTAGACAAATGATTGCCCTCCTATGTCTGTGGCAGTTTCTGATGGGAATTATTGACCTGCCATCAGAAGTGTAACAGCGGGGCTATAACTGTTGTCATTAAGATAATGCCATTAAAAGGTTGGTCATTATCTGCCAATGAAGGAGAAGCTATTTTTATTTTTCTGAAATCACAAAGCTTTGTGTTTTCATTTTTTTCCATCAAATCATGGCTGAATGAACTGATTAAGCTTAACCTCAGCATGAACCCATCACACGCTGAGCAGGAAGTTATTATCCATCCAGTGCTGATGTGTGTGAAGGGAGAGAAAGCGGTTTTAGGCTGAGCACAGCCCTCCAGACCCGCAGCTGGAAATGGGCCATTGTGTTTACCGCGGCCCCTGTGTCCAGCGCTGTTGCCATAGTGACGGCAGGGCTAGCTGAGGTCAGAAAGCGTATGTCGGCTGATAAGAGGCAGAGCATCCAGACTAACATCCAGTCTTTAATCAGCATTCTGCTTGATCAATACCAACCAGCCTGCAGATAATCACCTGAAGACTCTTGGCATGAGTCTGATGCTCCGTGTCCAAAGCTGGGCCAATTTTGTCTTTCATATGAGTAATGAAAGAGCACAATGTGAGATGAGCTGCTTTATGAAATGAGCTCAGCGCTTCTCCTTTCTCCTTTACTTGGTTACAGGGGTGAGACTTAGTAATTTTAGTCGCTAGCAGATGTTGCTGTCATTGAATGTTTTAATGCTAGACGTGGACTGCAGAACTTTTCAGATTTTTGTAGGCCTAGGAGAATTTGGAGTTGGAGAGTTTATTTCTCCTTCAAAAATTGTAATGACATCTGTGTGTGTGTGATTGTGTGTGCGTTAATGTGTTTCATAGGGGTGATGAATGGTTGAAATTCATTATTTATTATTTATTCATTGGGATAAAAAAAAAGCTATGACCCGAATTAACCAGCTTGTGAGGTAAATCTTATTACATCTTTCATTTAATATATTATCATTTAATATATATAAGTCTTTTGTGTCTCCAGAATTTGTCTGTAAAGTTTCATCTCAAAACACCCATCAGATTTTTTTATTATACCTTTTATAAGGTTCTATTTTGTAGCATTTAGCATAAGCTAGCGGTTTTTGTGTACTGCGCCTTTAAGGCTAGTCCTTCACGCCCACCGTTTCCACGTGCCTGGCAGCGGCTCCCACAGACAAACACGAAGGAATAAGATCTCACGTAACGTTTGTGAGGAGAAACTACTGTAAGAATCTTACCAATAAGTATCTAATGCATGTTGTGGAGTTGCAGAGATGAGTCACACACAATGTCCTTACAAAGTTCACGCGCACGTGCACACACACACAGCGCGCGTTTAGCTTTGCACTGTTTTTGCATGCAAATGTGACAGGATACAGGTTAATATCCACTGCTGTATGGATATCTGTTATGTTAATGTACAAAATAAAACTGATTTAACGTCCACAAACTGGAATTGAAGCGTATTTTATGATTGTTCTGACACGCGGCTGTGTTGATGAAGTAAATCTGAAATAAATCGCTGTAATTCATTACAAACATGCACTGTTTTAAAACATTTTAAACTTGTAAAAGTCACTCTTGATCACATTTGATGACGATTGATGATACTAGCAAACTGACCAGACCTTTTATTTACGGTTGCTTAGTTTGCGCATGTCCTGGTCCTGTGTCTGGTTGATATGATTATACAAGTTACTACGGAGACATGTTAATACGCAGCTGTCAATCAATTCAGTGGGCGGGGAGACCGCACTCCTACGTCAAGTTGCGGTCGATCTCAAAACCGCTCCAATTGGTCCACCGTTTTTATGTTGTTAAATTGAAAAAAAAGGACTGGGTGTGTTTATATCACCCCAATATGACCGTCTATACACCATACATACACATATGTCTGTCCAAACAGCTTGAAAAGTAGATTTTTTACCATAGGTGCCCTTTAAGGAAAAATGGTGTCCAGCAGTCCAATTGATGAATTGTTTTATACTTGTTTAATGTAGAAATTGTATTACATATACAGTGGGGGAAATGAGTATTCAACACGTCACCATTTTTCTCAGAAAACATGTTTCTAAAGGTGCTGTTGACTTGGTGAACATTTCACCAGATGTTGGTAACAACTAAAGAAATCCATATATGCAAAGACAACAATATGAATTAGTTTACAAAGTAAGTTATGTGTAATAAAATTAAATGACAGAGGGAAAAGTAATGAACGCATGAAGAAAGAGAGGTTTTGACAGCAGCTAAAATCTCTCAGTAGTTATTCAGCACCCCTCCGCATTGCGTCGTTGTAAATTAATATTAGCTGCTTCAGTCCAACATCTACAGCAGATCGATGAAGATGAAACCAGAGTGGACATTTCAGCAGGAGAATGATCCGAAACACAGCCAAGGAAACTCTCGAATTCTTTCAGAAAAAGAAAATCAAGCTGTAGAATGGCCTAGCCAATCACCTTACTTGAATCCAGTAGAAAATACAAAATAAAGATCAGACTTGTTAGACGAGACCCACAGAACCATCAATATTTTTACACACTGTTGAAGTCTGTGATAAAATCACACCTGAGCAATCTTTGTGACTTTATTCTCCATACAGTATGAGAGGCGTCTTTTAAACTTAATACCAAAAAAGCCTTTTATATTATTAATATATTATATTATTAATATATTAAATAATTTTAATTATTTATATATTAAATGCATTTCAGTAGTTTCTGCTTGTGTCATTTTATTGTTTTTACACACAATAAATTTTTCAGTTTTATTTGTGTTTTGTTTTATTTTCATGTTTGTATTGTTTTGGGGTTTTACCAAAATCTGGTTCAACTATATGTCAATAGCTCCTTTATAATATTTTTCCCAGAAAAACAAAACATGCCGTGTTTGAATACTTTCCCCCCCACTCTATTTGTGTGCATCTATATATGTGTGTACAAATTGTTATATAGTTCATAAGGGATCATGGACTGTATAAAAAGATGGATGTAGTGTCCGTGACATCACCTGTAGGTTTCTGAAGCTTAAATGAAGATACAAATGGGCAGAGGCAGCCATTGACATCTTCCCATCCCAATCATAAATCTGCAAAAAAAGTGGGTGCATCTAGAGATGCGTAGTTGCATTTTCCATAAATCGTTATTTCTTTGGGTGAACATTTCATTAAATGTGACTTGTTTGTGTTCTGTGCTTGCATTTATACATTATTAATTATGTGTTTGCTGAGTTTGGTCTTTTAAACCCTGTTTTAATGCATTGAGTCATATTATGCATTGAGTCACATTATTCTTGTAACATATTTCTACATGTGGAAAACGCTAATACTTCGAAACATTTCAAATATAGTCTGCGCTAGTAAATGCTATTAATGAAAAGCAGGAATTGCATTGTATTACAAAGCTTCAGATGACTTTTTAATAGCCTACAGATAATCAATCTGTTGAATTATGGAGTGCGTTGAAGTTTTTATTAATAAATTATTTTCAATAAAATCAAAAACTTTTTTATAAATGAAATTCTAAAAGAATATTACTCACTGGAAAAATCAGATAACTGCACAACATTCAATAATATTTGATAACTGTAAAAAATAACTTGTGTAAAGCCACATTAAACAAAATGAGAAATATGAAAGAGATGCCAAGTTCAGTGAATCAACTGCGGTGACGTGACAGCGAGCTGCAGATACCTGTCACTCAAGTGGCCATGCCCTTAATTATGCAGATTTTTAAGGCTTAATGTAAATTGAATGGGTGAGTTATAAAACCAAATTATTGGCCATTTAAATGTAGGGTGTCTATGGAACCAGCTGACTTTTGGAGTCTGCTTTAAGCAGTCAGTCAATGAATTGCAGTTTCAGCCACTTCAATATTGGCTTCACAACAGAGAGCTTGTTAGAGATTGACTCATCAGTGCTTAATGGGAGTGCAGTTGTCGATTTCAGCAAAAAGTGAATTATATAGTAATTGAATGAGCAGGACACAATGAGTTTTTCAGCCATTATCTTGAGCTGTGGCATAGTTTAACTATGCTGAATTAATAAAAGTTTCATTATTACAAACCCCAAATTCACTGGATTTTGGAGAATGAATTATGACAGTTAAAGTTGTTTGTAATTGTGAGATGCCTTTAACAAAGAGCTAAAATTGTGAAAAGGGCTGCATGGGGTTTATAAACGATATCATATCGAATCACGATAAAATTTATGCAGATAACGGTAATTAGCTATGGACATTTTTACTTGATCTAAGAGCCAATCACACAGCAGACATATGCAGCAACAGGAATCTGTAGTTGTTGATATCATAGATATGCTACGTCACCCAGTATTGTTTAGCGAGCTCAATTCACTTTCTGGCCAGCAATATTTGCTGTTTAACTGCTGTCAGTTACAGTTCTTCAGCATATTATGTTTTTTTTTCTAAATTATAAGTATATTAAAGACAAACGGAATCTCCATGTGTAAACTGTTTTTGAAGCGTCTATTCTTTGTGGCTTCAGTCATTGTTGGGATACTCTTTGAAAGGTGGAAGCATTAACAACTTGCATCAAAATATATATTGTTATCATTCAATATGGGAAAGCATTATCGAGATTGCGTTTTTGCAATATCGCCCAGCCATAAGTTAAAATTTTTAGATTAAAACCTATTTTTAGTATATGACAGTCTGGGAAATTAAACACTAAATTTGTGTTTGAAGAAGCCAGGGATCAACATTCAGGTTTTTGAAGGAATGAGAGAAAACAGCTGTCTGTGGGAATTGTATCAAGACAAGGGATTGCAGTGAGAGAATATTGCATCAATCGACTGGAGCTTTTGACTTTATTCATTTGTGTTATTTATGATCTCGTTTGTGTGTAATTCCCATCAGCCACCAGCCTCGTAGAAATCTCCAATTATATATGCATCTCGGTGCTGCCCACTGAATTTCGTTCCCTAGGTGGTTAATATTTCCTTAATGATGCGTGTGATTTTCTGTTTGACTGTGGAGAACATGGGAAAGTATATACAGCTTCTCAGCATGTCAGTTTAGTGCTGGTGGCATGTGTGTGTGAGTGTGTGTGAGTGTGGGTTGGAGTCTAGAGATCCATCAGTCTGTGACCCACTGTGTTGGTAATGATGTAATGAGTCGTGGAGATGAGGCCTGGGGCATGTTGTCTTCTCCGTAGTGACTTCATAAACGGCTGCAGTCAGACGACCGCGGCTCAGCGCAGGCAGGTGCCAAGCACAGCTACCCTCTCCTGCAATGCAGAGACAAAGCACTTTAACACTGGGGTTTAAGGCTTTTCTCATCTGCCTGTAAAGTATGCCAGTATGTGTGATGCAGTGAGGCAGAATACATTCTGGTCATGTGCTAAACCCTGATGTGTGCAATGTGCTAGACGGTTAGTCATGCGTTTTTTTTCCCCTCTAAATGTCTCGCTTAGACACCATTTCTGCTAAAGTCTGTAATGTATTCATCCGTCTGTGTTCAAATAGCCTCTTTTTGCAGAACAAAGCAGATGTAATTTTTATAGCTCGGGCTCATTTAGGCTCTGAAATGTGTGGCTCTGCTTGAAAAGGGGAATCTATTTGTTCATTTTGTGGAGCGTTCATCTCGGATGTGTGGATTTAACTGGAGTTTATAGATTGTACAATTATTGAGTTACATTTTTGACATTTTAATATCGACTAACTGTAATAACAGTGTATCAGTATCAGATTTGCTTCTTGGTTGAAATACTGTTGGCAAAGTACTGACAATTATGTCTTAAGTGAATGTAAACGGCACACAAAATTAAAGTTTGTGTCAACATACTGGATTATTGCAATAATTCATGCAACACAACATCGATTTATCCCATTAATATTAACTCAACAGTGATATTGACAAGAAAACAAATCAAAGAAAATGTCTCACTGCTCTAGGCTAACTAAGATGTCTTCAATAGATTAAATAACTATCTAAAATTGAACATGGAAAAAAATTAAAGCTAAAGGGAAGATGTGAGCTGTGCAGGTCATTTTAATCTCAGTTTGAACAACACTGAATCAAGATCAGATATAAAAAGATGTCAAATAAAAATTGAATCGAGTTAGTTACACTGATGAGTGAACTTCATCGATCTCCACCTAACAAGGACACCTGTAGGTGTGTTTAGATTAGATGTAAGGCAGACGATCAGGTCTCATAATTATTGTGTTGGTTAAATGGGCAAGAATAAGGATCTGATCCTGTTTAAGCATCTTTCCTGTC
>CAIGQZ010032266.1:6833372-6884955 GCA_903798205.1 Danio tinwini | reverse complement strand
ATATAACTTTCATAGCATGAATTGTAGTGTCATTCTAACTGCACTTGAATAAGCTCCAAATTGAAGTTTTGACTCTTGATTTGTGTGTCTTAAATGAGACAGATCTGTGAAAACATTTGTGAATTTTTTATTTTTTTTAAAGGCCATGATGACCAATGAACTGTATGATACTGTATGGTTTAATAATTAATTATTGGCACCCTTGATAAATATAAGTGACAAGCTGTGAATAGCTGTGACTATAAATTTGTGATATTTATATTTTTTTTATAAAAAAATAACACAAAACTAACATTTATTTCAAATAAAAACAAAAGAGAAACTTTTTTTTTTTTTTGCAACCTTGATTTGCCCCATTAACAACTCTAAATCTCCTTTAATGCCTGATGAGGTTCTAGGAAACCCAGAAACAGAGATTATAGAGCATTTTTTTCATACAGAATCTCACTAAATCCTTCAGATTCTCTGTTTTTGGTGCACTTTGCTCATTTTCTATAGGATTTCTTTAATTGTTTGATTGTTATCTTTATTCAATGGATAAAAAGCAAGTGCATGATAACAATAACTATTATTATTGTTACACTGTTAAGTTAGCGGCATTGCTGTGTACTGCATACATTAGTCAGCTACTCTTCAACCCAATGCCAACTCTGTCCTTGCCGCACTAACCAGAGAATGCCTTGCCCCATGAGCCTCTGCAGTATTGAAATGGTGCAAGAGTCTGTGTGTTTCAGAAACGAGGATCACTCCTCTCCCTTGGCATCACCACTACAGCCATTCATCAAAGTGTTGTGACTCAGTAAATATTCATCAGCCACTTACAATGACTGACAGCAAGCACAGCAAACACCAAATTAC
Source organism: Danio tinwini (assembly GCA_903798205.1). NCBI lineage: Eukaryota > Metazoa > Chordata > Actinopteri > Cypriniformes > Danionidae > Danio > Danio tinwini. The sequence goes on along the minus strand of CAIGQZ010032266.1, from coordinate 6,884,097 downwards.
AAACAGAACAGAGATAGAAGAGCACAGAAGGCAAGCAGATATTTTTTTTTTTTGAGAAAGGAGGCATGCTGATGGAAATAAGCCGTTGAGCTGTCTGTGCAGTTATTCATTAAGAGATCATGAGAGACAGACAGACACACACTAGTGTGCCCTTGAGAGCTTAACAGACGTGACTTGAGTGCCGATGTGTTATTTTGACCGGAGCACCTGTACATGGACTGAGATTGTACGTGTGCGCAAGTTACAGTGAAAAGTGAACCTGGCCTTCAGACTGTCTCTCAAAGCGCCGGCACCTCTCTTGATTTCAGATTACAGGAAAATAAATTATTCAATCAAGGCTGAGAGTTTTAATCACATGTAAATATGTAAAATTAATCTTTTGGAGCTTAGAAAAGGGCCCCAATGGCAATGAATACAGCAAGAGTCAAGTTTTTAATGACACATTCACATGGTAGTGCTTAATTTTTATTTAATTTTTGCTTTTTAGTTGTTTTTTAATTTTTACATTGTTACTTCCAGTTTAGACCAATTTAAAAATAATCTACTTAAGTTGGGTTTACACTCACTATGTGATATCAGAGCGATTTATCTGCACAGTCCATTTAGCATGGGATGTCATAAATGATAATAGTTGTCAGGACACACAAATATTTTATTTTGAATAGTATGTCATAATGGATGACAATTGATGCCATGTGTGTGATTCTTCATGGCAACCCAATGGAAAGACTAGCATGTTTGTTTTTCCAGTCCTCTAAAATGTGATATTAGCAACCATTTGGAGAACAGACGCTCGTCTGTAAACAAATCTACTTTATACTTCCATCATGCTCCCTAGAAATACAGATTGTTGATTATTCTTGAATTTTGATAAGTTCCAGTGTCTTTCCAGTGTCTTTATGTATCTAATTGATACCTTTTTATAAGTATGCATAACTTAAATTTGTTACCATCTACTTTACTAATTACTAAAATCAGTACAGCTTTTGTTGTAAAATCTAACAAAAAAAAATACTACGGCAGTAATCAGTCTTGCTTCGTCATGTTAAAATGATCAAAATGAGTATGAAAATAAATGTTGTAAATAAAACATTCATGTCTAGTTTGCAAATAAAAACCTTGTTATTCTGATAAGTCTGGTACATTGGAAGGCAGATCAAATTCCTCAGCGCTTTATCTTGACCTTTGTAATACTATGTCCTTAATTGTGTGTCACAAATCCTGCAGTGCGACTGTTCTGACAGTCTCGAAAAAAAAAGGAAATGGACCATTTTTGCTCAGCCGCATCTGCCTGCACGCTTCAGACTACTGTTGTTGGCGCAGTATTATTCACATTTAAATGAGGACTGCAGGATGGCTGTAGACTGGTGGCTTTAAATGGCCAGTCTGTATTGTCAGTCATGAGAATCCTGGCTATGTGATGTGAACATCTTACGTTCGCACATAAAAGAGCATTGATGTCGCCTTTGCTTTTAACCAAGATGCCTCTTGGGCTGTATTGTACAATCTAACAAGCAACAGTCAAAGACAAAGAAAAAAACGGCGCACATCCAGCTTTATACAGAAAACCCACAGACAATCTAATGGAGTCTCAAGGTCATTATTTCTGTTTTTTTTTTCCGCCAGTTACTGCTGATGAGTAGTACTAACATGCAGTTGGAGACTAAATGATTACTACAGAACATGATTGGCTACAGAACAAACTAATTATGGTCAGTAGCTTGCCTAGTTAAATTAATTAACGTTATTAATCCTTTAAATCACACTTTTAAGCTGAATTCTAGTATCTTGCTAAATAATTAATAAAATATGTACTGTTATCATGGTGAAGACAAAATAACTTAGTTATGGTTATTAAAAGGTTATTAAATCTATTCATAACTTTTTATAAATCTGTTGTGTGTAAATATGCGTGGCAAAATCTTCATTAAACAACACTAGGAAATATTTGTAAGAATGAAAATTGCATGTTAATTACCATTAGTATATCATTCAGAAGTATCTTCATCTGTGCATTCTTGAGAGAAAATTGACGTTTAAACATCAGAACAATAACGATAAAACCATTTTTAAATGTTTCCTCTACACTACCTGACAAAAGTCTCTTCATCAATTCCAGTTGAAAGAGCAACAAATAATAACTTGACTTCTAGTTGATCATTTGTAAAAGTGCCAGACGGTTGATTTTTCTTATTAATTATCTGTTGAGCTGCATCCCAATCATCACAAATACTGCAGAAGACCTATTGGAACCCACATGGACACAAGATTCTCACAAAAAATCTGTCAAGTTTGGTAAATGTAAAATCATGGTTTGGGGTTACCTTCAGTATGGGGGTGTGCGAGAGATTTGCAGAGTGGATGGCAACATCAACAGCCTGAAGTATCAAGACATTTATGTTGCCTATTATGTTACAAACCACAGGAGAGGGACACTTCTTCAGCAGCATAGTGCTCCTTTTCATACTTCAGCCTCCACATCAAAGTTCCTGAAAGCAAAAAAGGTCAAGGTGCTCCAAGATGGAGGAGCCATTAAAGATGAATCCAAAGAACTCTGGAAGAACCCTGGAAGTCCTGCAAGAATACTTTCTTTGCCATTACAGATGACTTTATTAATAAGTTATTTGAGTCATTACAGAGCTGTATGGATGCAGTCCTTCAAGTTCATGAGAGTCATACACAATATTAATTCTTTTTCTACTGCAGCATGACTTTATATTCTATACTGTACATTATTTCTGTTAAGTGACAAGACTTTTGTCTAAGCAAAGTCAGACCTTACTGTCCTAAATAAATAATAAAAAAATCAAGGCATGATCATATTTTATTTTGATAAAGCGTAGTCTAGAGGCCTTTACATTTCATATAAGCCACTTCTGATGCCAAACGATCAACTAGAAGCCAAGTTATTATTTGTTGTTCCTGAAACTTGGATAGACAATACTTTTGTCAGTTAGTGTACATTGAAACATATCCTCTATTTTTTTAAGCAAGTAATGATTATCATGTATTTTACCAAGTAATGAGTATCATATTTTTTTACCAAGTAATGAGTATCATATTTTTTACCAAGTAATGATCATCATATATTTTTACCATGTTTTATTGAGGTCACTCACTAAAAGTCTCATTCAGTGTAATGAACAAATCTTGACAGACATATTTAGAACACGAATCATGTGTTGACTTCATATACTATATATCTCTTAAAGGGCACCTATTTTACCCCTTTTTTAAGATGTAATATTAATATTATGGTTCTTCTGAGGGTGCCAGTTTAGGTTCAGTTCAAAACACAATTCTGATTTTTTTTATTATGATGTGTTAAAAAGTGCCATTTTGGGGGCGTGTACACAGTTTGCTGTTTTAAGGGCGTGTTGCTTCACATGAAAATTAGTTTCGACTTCCCGCCCAACTTAACAAGGGGGCGGAGCCAAGAGCTCCCCCGCTTTGTGTATTGCAATAGACAGGCAGACAGAGAGAAGCAACATGAGTGAGAGTACCAACCAGCTGTACATGTAGGACTCAGACACAGACCAAGCAGAGAGTACAAAATCATTTGTGTCTTTGTATAGTTTTACAGCCAACTGTGTGCTAGTTTAAAGCTCCGAGCTTGTAGCCTACACAGAGACTAATAAAGCACACTGAATTAACTTTGAAGGGCATCACACACCGGATGCACCGCGACACGGCACGCACATGACAGTTGAAAGTATCGCACACTTGCAGTGCCGGTGTGTGTCCCGTGATAGAAACTAATGTTTAGAATTCAGAAATGCATGCCGCTGCGTGGCGCAACGCTGCGTGGCGCCGAGCGGCGCTTCTGGTGTACGACCTGCTTGAGGCTATAACTAAAGACATCATACACCTGATGCGCCACTCAGAGCCATGACGCGGCACACCAGACGCGCACATTCGCATGTTATTTAAAATGAAACTATTCAGATAACGATCTGTGGCGTGGCAGAAATAAGAACAGTGTCCTGAGCAGAGCCAGCGCGTCCATAGAGGCGACCTAGGCGGCAGAATAGTGAGCAAACTCCTCACTCCTCACTTTCATCCGCGACAACGCGAAATGCATGGCGCTGCGCGTCATTAGTTCGTTATTTCCAATGGATGGACGCGCACGTGAGGCAGCGCGCTCGCACTTTCCAGCTGCACCTAGTTAAGATGACAGGGAGCTTCTGTGACCACAGATAATGCAAACCGCTGAAGTTTAAGGAAGACACAATGAAAAGTACACATGTATGCAAACTCACCAAAACTCACAAACACTGGCGGCGAGGAGAGCGACAACTTGGTGAATGTTGAGCCCAATGAGCCTTACTTCTAAAAATAGAGCAAGGGTGTTTCTTTGGTGATGTCGCTTTGACTCACACGCTGAAAATGGCGGATGTGAAACAACATACTGAGGATATGGTAATGCGCACCTATCAATCAATATTGGTGGGCGGGGGGACCGCACTCCTACGTCAAGTTGCGGTCAATCTCAAAACCGCTCCAATTGGTTCACCGTTTTTATGTTGTTAAATTGAAAAAAAAGGACTGAATGTGTTTATATCACCCCAATATGACAGTCTATACACCATACATACACATATCTGTCCAAACAGCTTGAAAAGTAGATTTTTCACCATAGGTGCCCTTTAATACTGAATGACAAGGAAAAGTACTATTACTAAGTAAGTATTTAGTATTTTATTTTTTACAAAATGATTGCAGTTAATGCATATAAAATCACGTTGGTGCATTTAATTTGATGCAGACATGGAAATGGGACATCTCATCTTTAGTACTAATAATAGTGTGCAATAGGAGCTGCAGATCAAGGACTTGTTCAAACACTTAACCCTAAATGCAAGTGGTAGTAAATGCAGGCACCTTCAATAATGAGCTTTAACATTTCGCCATTTTGCAGCAGAACTCATAATGTAACGGTGAACCGTGAGCCATTCATTAGATTTAATGGTGAGCATTATACCTGATGAAGCAAACTGGATTTGATTCCTTCACTGGCGCACTTAATTGGGGTGAGGACCTAAACATGATTTTCACTGAACTTTTTCTTTAATATCACCGCGTGACATTTCATGCCTACATCTTGGCAAATTGTGGTCGGCGGTATTAAGCAAAGTAATTTCAAATGAAATCGTAATCAAAAATTGGAGCGGGATTAATACAAGAGGAACCAATCCCTAGGAAACCACACAGTTCAGATATCAGTGATTTGTTTTCATTTCCAATAAAGCGATCTTCAAAAGAATTCCTCATCCATGGCAAATTCACATCACACACACTTCTTTCCGGTATTAGGTTCTCTCAATATTTACTGAATCCCGCTACTTCTTTCCACTAGCTAAAATCTGCAGAGCCTGTAGTTTCATTTGCAGAACCCACATTTCCAGTCACACTTCAGTGGGTTTGCAATCTGAGCCGGTACGGATAAGTAATGGCCAAGACTGTACAAAAATAAAAGTAAACGCAGAAATAATGGAAAAAAACGCAGCCGAAAGCTTCCAGCAAATGTACACCCCTCCAGGCAGCATGCAGCCCATGTGTGTGAGTGTGGACATGAGCTCAAGTGAGCCATTCTGATGATGGAAGGTGATAGTTTCTGACAGTGCAGCATTTTATGTGGACAAAGTATACAGTATGTTTCATGTTCTGCTTCAGATGTTTGCTCTATTTCTCAAGGGGATGAAATGCAGAAATAACTTTGTGACCTTAAAAAGTTCATCTAATATCCTGAGCATTAACTGCACTGGAGCTTGAAATTAATGTTGGATTTTCATTTCAAGAGCATCAGCAAAGCTAAGTGTCTTGGGGAAATGGCAAGTTGTCTGTTGTGAAATACTTAACACATATATGTTGAAATGTGATGAAGAATCTCTGAAACTGATGGCAACTGCTGGACAGTGTTTCTGTATGAATACAGGCTTTTAATGAATCATAATGTCATGTGCAGAGGCGTCTTTATAAAGCAGAAGTAAGGCTGCTCAAACTTAAAAATTGCAATGCAATGAATAGGTCTAATTTCTATCTAATTTTTCCAGGTCTTTATTACTTTCCCTACTTCGTGCGGAGTCAAGTGACCCCGCTCTGTTAAGTCTAGTTCAGCCTAAACAACAACTTGTTCAGTCAAGCTACCAAACCACAGCCAATGAAATTTTGAGGAAGGAGTCATCAGAAAAAGCTGAACACTATTGGCTGCTTGTGTGCTGATTACATCACTGACAGCGTTTTAAGCTTTCAAGGGAGCATTTAAAAACATCATCAGTCAGCTGATGCATCAATCATCTGCAAAGTTCAAGTGGAAAGATACACAGTTTTTAATTTTTGTCATTTTATAACTCTTTGAAATAAAACTAACATATCTATAACACCCTGACGTTTCCTATATATCTGTGTATTTCTTTGTAACATTGTTTATTAAATTACAAAACAGTAAAGAGCTGAGCATTTTTACCTTTAATTACCATATTGGTCAAAATGGCTGCATATCTGCTTCTTTTCGCTGTGACTTTAAATATGCATGCATTTTTTGCCTAGCAACTTCCTGCTAAAATAAACAAAACTTTCTGATAGCAAAAACATAAATTTACTTCAGATATATCTTTCAAAACAGCATATTCTGTGCCGCGAAATAGCTCCTGTTTGAAAGTGAAAATGATAGTGAGGCTCAGACCTTTGCATGTTCTACTATTTTAGCTACATATTTATAGGCTGTATTACCAAAAATGATAATATTTAAGGGTAGTGCTGTCATAAAATATGATGACAGACATTCAAAGCCTAATTTTAATATTGTAATAGAAGTTTTGAATGTAAATATGATGTGAGAAAGGTTAGAATGACCATTATGGTAATTCTAATAGTTACAGAATTCTAGTTCCACTGTTAATATCGCCTACTCTCGTGTCTGTGTTAACACAAAATGAAGCGAGTGCATCAATGCCCATTCTGGCCAATAACAAACGTTTCTGTTTAGCTCCTGAACACACGGCCATTCAGCCCATGCTGATATGCTCTCTCATTGGCTGCAGCTCGTCACTACATTTGACAGCACGTGGGGTCGAGTCGTCCAACTGCTCTGAAATATTTAGCATGCTAAATATTGGATTTCCGTCTGCGAGGTGTCGGCGACGCTTCAGCGAGCCTCTTTGACGCTTTGTTCAGTAGTTCACACATAAAGACTGCTGAGCGCTGTGCACCCGCAGATTTTTCCCAGATCACAGCCCGATCTGTCGGCGAGCTCATTAACTTTCAAATCGGGCTCAAATCAAGCTTAAAATCCTGTAGTGTGAACTAGGCATTAGGACTGATTTATACTTTTGCTACCACTTTGCAGCCACATCTGATCTCTGGTCAAGTAGGACGATGGACCAATTCTTGAGCCTTACTTTCCACTACATTGATGATGATTAGAAGCTGCGCTTGAGATGGCATATTTTCCATTACATTAAAATGATTATTTACATTAAATATTTGTTTACAGAAGATGCAAGAAACACACTGTTTAAAATATTATTTACAGGATATGCAAAAGTTTTTTGGTTTAGAAGAGATGCTGCTTATTTTCTACTTTAATATGACAAATAATATATATATATTTTTTTCCAAAAGTGCAATTTATTGTTTTCACTTTTAAAAGAAAATTTTATTTTAGGCAATGTGTGTTTTAATTTCAGTTGTTCAAAGTTAATGTTGAATGAATAATCATAGATAGTAGACAGTGTGTGTTTCCTTCAGTTATTTTAAAATCAAGTAATGTACCCTTGATTCAGAAATCTCTCACTTGTAACATATGAGCAGGTTTACTTAAACAAAACTTGTCAGTGAACTGAGGGCAAAAAAGATAAAATAAAAATATATATATTCATTAATCATAATGGAGTTAAAATGTTCAATTAATTGAGATTTTGATTTTACGCCAAATCGCGCAGCCCTAGCAATGACACATAAAGCCTGGTTTATACTTTTGCGTCAAGTGATCGGCGTGACCCAAAACGCAAGCCTCGCGCGTAGCTGTGCATTTATACTTTTGCGCGCTGTTTCTGTTTCTCTGCAATACACTTCCAAAACGCTAGCTGGCAGTATGTGCTTATGTTTCTGTGTCGAGTTTCTTCGCTGGTGTTCTGTTTTTTCTGAACACTTCCTTAATGTACAAGTGGCTCAAATTCACTCATTTTGAGGCGGGAACCGGCAGATGTGCTACAACTTTAATCATAAGGTAAACACAAATCAACAGTCTCCATCCGGAGCTCCTTCACAGGACTCCACACTTGTAAACACTCGCTGCATCGGGCACACGGCTCTCACCTCTGCCCACACTCGTCAGCGATACCAAGCCGACCAATCACAGAGCTTGCGATACGTGCAAGCGTTAAATTTTTTGAGAGGTGCGTCGCCGATGGCCACGGCAAAGGGCTTTGCATCCATGCGTAGCTTGCGCTGTAGCATACGCGTGCGCTTGACGCAGAAGTATAAATCAGCCTTAAGACTAAATTCTGACCATAAGTCTAAATTTCGATCTCAAAACCAGTCATAAGGGGCAGATTTCTGAAATTAAGATGCATTGAAACTGTATAAAGATTATATACAGTATACCTAATCTGAAAGCAGAATAAATAATCTATACAGTGATGTATGGTTCGTTTGGATAGAAAAATATTTGTCTGAAATACAAATATTTGCATAGCTGGAAGCTTAGGGTTCAAAGAAGTTAAAATATTGCGAAAATCACCTTTAAAGTTGTCTAAATTAAATACTTAGCAAGGCTAAGTACTGATCAAAATGTTTTGATATATTAACAACAGGAAATGTACAAAATATATTTATGGAACATTATCCTTACTATCTTAATGGTTTTTGGCATAAAATAATTTATTAATTTTGATTCATACAATATATTTTTAGCTTTTGCCAAAAATATATCTAGTTTTGTGGTCCAGGGTAATAAGTATGCATGCTTTGACCCATTTCAGCTACTAGTATAAAATAATACAGTTATCATTTCAATCTAAATATATTTATTCCATCTCTGAGCAGCTTTAAAGACCTCTAAATGCAGCTTTAGATGTGCCTCTCTACATGTGCAGTGTAAATTTGGCCTTGCACAACTGAGGCTGCTTTGTGTCAGCATTAAAATCTGTGTAAGGATGCAGTGCCACACAAAAGCCAGAGTAAATTATGACCGCTCACACCATACAGTTGTAATTGCTGTGTAAATGCGTTTAAGACACCTCTGAGCAGCATGAAACAGTCTGTGAGTCTACTAAATGCTCCTTCAGATGTGCATCTGCCTGTGCCACTTTTTTATAGGAAGAACATTTAGCATGGGACTAATTCTAGCAAATAAATATGAAAGTGTTCTTCTGTTTGTGAATAAAAGTGATTCTAGATGTAATCCTAAAGAAGAAAGTGAAATTCTAATGAAAAAAGTACAATTTTTATATAAACTACTATAGGCTGTCTGCTTAATTCAATGGCATATAAAATTCAGAACAAAGTTTGCCTTCTGAGACGCTAGTATTACCATCCTTAAGATAAATCTTTAAGCCTGCTCTGTACCTGCTTAAAATGCCGTATGAAGATGTAATGCCACATAAAAGCATGGCTAAATAATGCCTGCTCAGATCCACATCAGCACAGAATATCAAAAATTACAGCAGTAATGCAGTGTAAATGCATCTTTGCCACCTTTGTGCAGCAGTAAACAGTCTGTGCAAAACACTTCAATTTGTTTTTCAGAAGTCGCTCTGTCACATTTTTGCCAGATTTGTAAAATCACTACTTCAGATATCATTTTTATTTATTCTACTAACCAGATGCTATATGTAAACATTGAACTTGGATGTGCCTTGATGCATTTTTACCTTTCTATCATTTTCCAGCAGTAGTTTCATCATGATTCACTAGGAAGTGTGATGACTTGACCCTACAAAACACTGAAACCTTTCATTTATGGTTACTCATATTAAATGCATCCACACATCCTGTCAGCTCGTCTGTGTTTACCAGCTCAAAAGTTGTCTGTTATGTACAGTTCAGCATTGCTTTTGGCCTCATGACTCATTTGGGGAAATTTCACTAGGAATGTTTTTTTCTTTATGCGCTCTTATTAAGTACAAATTGGTCATCATAAATGATTCCTTGAAAATAATGGCTGCATACAGAATAGAGCCACAAGACAATTGTTTTTTGTTTTTTTTGTTTAGAACCACAATAATTGTTGATCTCCCATAACCCCTCATTCACAGTTGGGACATAATTGCTAATGTTTAAAGCAATTTAAAAGTGCTTGGAATAATTTGGCTGAGCAAAATTGCATTCATTATATGCTCGTCATCATTTAAACTTTTTTTAATATACTACACTGAAAAAAAGCATTCAAACATGATTCATTAGATTTACAAACTTTTTTGGATGTAAATGGTTGTAATTGATTAATTCGGGCTGAATTCAACATTATTTCAACATTATATCAATTGTTTAAAGGTTCAAAAGTTTTGTGTGTGTAACTTTTATTTAAGTTTTCAAAAAATACTTTCATTCAGCAAGAACACAGTTAATTGATCATTAGTGACAGTTAAGGTCTTTGAGACTGGCAGTACCTATAGACATTATAATAGATGGTGGCTGTGTTGATGTATCAAAGAAACGAACCAAAAGTGGACCATGCTTTCTATTATAATGTCTACAGGCAGTATGTCAAATGTATGGACAACCACACACACACACACACACACACACACACCAAGCAGCATCATGGGAGAGGTGCACCAGTCCCTGAATCCAGCATATGTATGGGTTTTCAACTGTCCGCCACATTTTGTGTTTATTTTATGCACTATGTTTGTCAAAGTTATATGTAGCTCAAATGACGGCATTCTGTGTTTAGCGTTTCGCTTGTGCAGTGGCTCTGAACTGTCAAAACTCCTCAAAGTGCTTTTCGAATGCGAAAAGCAAAAAAAAAAATCAAGCCTGGTTCGATTATTTTTATTTTTTTATGACAGACGAAAGTTTTGGAGGCAGTGTGTCAATTCGCAGAACGTGAAGTCAAATTTATTTTTTTAAGTGCAAAAATTACAGATGAAAAATTTGTATTCAGTGTACAATAACCTTTAGGGTTGTCAAAAGTATCAGTTGATACTTAAATGTTAAAATAGTCCATGCCATTGGAATTCCCCAAATAACTGTATTGAGTCCAATTTGATTTACGCCAGTAAAGTCTGCCATCACGAATTTCAGCCTTGTGTACTCAACAGAGCTCAAATGTTAGCTTGAAATTGGCACTTTCACTATCAATTGGCAATTTCACTATCAATTGGTACCGAAGTCGATACTTTTGAAAACTTTGGTAACAGTAAAGATGTTTGATTTAAAAAATACATTTCAAGTGAATACTGTTCTTTTCAACCAGTATTAGTTTCCCACAAATATATTAAGCAGCACAACCATGTACAATCCAATCACTATGCACAACTAAATAATAATAATAATAATAATAATAATAATAATAAATGCTTGAGCATAAAATCAACATATAAAATTTCATCTAAAGGATCATGTGACACTGAAGATTGCAGTGCCCTAGATAAAATGTTTAAAAAATACATTAGTTTAGTAGTGATGCCACAATGTTTTTCAGTCTTTTTTAACTGTGTTTTTGCTCAAATAAATGCAGTGTTTGAATATCTAGCCAATTCCATGTTCAATAAAAAATGGTCAGGAGAGGGTTTTCTTCAATGTCAAAAATATTAGTAATTTATTAGATACAAATGAATAATTCAAGGACAAAGCTCTGGGTTACTTTACCCAAATGCAATACAACAATTACATTCAGGAGGTTCGCAAATAACTTACATTTCTCTAACTCCAACATTTATACACAACTGATATTAACAGGTGGAGTTTTGGTGTAACGTCACTTATCAGTCATTCTGCAGTCCTTTGGCTGTTACACCCAAACATACTTCCTCTTTCTGCAACCCTTCTCAGCATACCAGAATTGAACAATTAAGTGCATCTTTAATAAATTTCACAACTTCTACAAGCATCCAGCTCCTTGTGACATGTCTAGACTTCTTGTTAGACAGAAGTCTGGAGCAAGGCTCCCCCCTGCACTATATTTATTCTTATTCTGCTATTTCTCTCTTGTCAGCAGTTCATTCTAAGAAGTATGCAACACAGTAAGAAAGAAGTATGTTTGGTTAGTACAGGTATGTGGTATCATACAAAAGAAAAAGATTGATTAATCTGTTGTTAGTCTAAATATTTTTTTCTAATTAAAAATAAATAGACAAAAGTGATAAAAAAATTCTTTTTCCCCACTGCAGCCTTGATGAGCATAATAGACTTCTTTAAATAGCACTATCAAATCTGACCGACCCAAACTTTTTTTTATCGTAATGAGTGCGTGTATATAAAAGATACACACAACTCCATCTGTGTGGTCTAATGCCTTGATTTCATCACTCTGTCTTTTACTTTCAACTGTTCTTTCTCTCACACACACACACTTAGAGCAGTTTGTTGATGAGCACAGCAGATGTTGCTGTCAAAGTCCGGGGAGAATCAGTGGCAGCAGGAATTGAGGGCACTATTAAACTGTTAGAAATGGGACCGGGTTAGGCTCTCTCCCACAATTTCTTTGATAAACCCCTGAAACGAAACAAAGGGAGGAAGCCTACTGACTCATTCCTTTGGTCTGGAGATGCAACAAAGTAAATCTCCTTCTCCCTTTTGTATACTGAAGCACCCACAGTCACAAACACACCCTGCATTTAACTAAATAAACCTTTCAATCACTAAAAACCTCTCCAATGCGCTTTTCTGAGAATGAGACTCTGAAGAAAAAGTGTATCTGAAGAATGAAATCATCACACAGGCTGCCACGTGTGCGTTCATATTAGAACAGCTTGCAATCTGTCGCCAAATGAAACTGGCATGGATGGCACAAAGTGAGGGAGTGTGGGATGGAGAGATGGCTCATAGGAAGCAGAGAGAGAGAGGAGCTTGGACTGAATGGCATTGGAATTCCCTAAGTAACATTATTGAGTCCAATTTGATTTACACCAACAAAGTCTGGCATCCAGAATGCCAGCCTTGTGTAAATGCCAATCAAGATTCATTTAGTATGATGAGGCTTGATTTTTCACTCAAGGAGAGAGCCAGAGAAGGTGGATTTTACTCAAGATGTGCAGTGTATTTATGGGAAGTGAAATGAAGTGTCTTAGAGTGTATCTAATTTCGCAATCTAATTATTTGACATCCATTTTTTCACTATGCCATAGTCACATAGGAAGGCGCTTACTTTTTAAAATGTACAAAGACTACAGAGAAGGATATGGAAAGGGCGATCAAGGCATTGCAGTCTTAAAAAATAACGTAAGAGCACATGGCTTTAAATCTTGTAAAAAGAAAGATGGAAAGCAAGTGTTTATGTGGTTTGGGGCGCCTCTGGACAAACTGAGGCAGCAGTCTGGACAGATTAGATGAGCTAAGAGGCTGAGAGCTGCTGGGTATTTTCAAATGATTTTGAGTTCCTGACAGTAATAATGATGATAGCATTACAGTTCTAAAGATTCAGAGAGAAAACACACAGCATTTCTCGACAGTTTACCACTTGTGAGATGGGAAAACAGGATAGCTTGATCTTGAAATTTGAACATAGCTAATGGGTGATTCATTATATATTTACAGTAGGCCTGCACAATATATGTAATGCAATGGAATGTATTGTGTATTTATATAGGCCATTTATCATGTACGGCCATACACCCAAAGCGCTTAACAATCATGGATGTCTCTTGGATGATGTGACTGCAGCCACAGGACAACGTTGCGAGTGCTATAGGGACTACACACCAGCTATAGGGCAAGTGGAGAGACACACTGTAAAAAATACAGGGTTCCACACAATACATTCATGTTGTCCCAACACAAATTGATTAAGTTAACTTAAAGCTTAACAAATTTATTTGGATTGAACATAAATTAAGTTGTCCCAATGAAATCTGAAGAATTGTGTTGATTCGGCTTATTTTATATAAGTAGTTTGAACAAGCAAAAAAATATATTGTTTTGAGTGTGATAGAGCCAATTCGGGGAAGGGGGATGATTGGGGGACTATGATGGGTAAGGGCCGATGGAGGGAATTTGACCAGGACACCAGGGTTACACCCCTACTCTTTATGAGAATTGCCATGGGATTTTAAATGACCACAGAGTCAGGACCTCGGTTTAACGTCTCATCCGAAAGACAATTTATATAGTTTGTATAAATTGGTTAGTTTGTTTATATAGCAATGTGTGCATCCGCAGTAGTCACATTACAATGTATGCAATGCTTAGTTGGGATTATAGTTGACAAGAATCCACAGGTCACAACACATGTGATTTGTGGAGCCACTGCAGAACTATAGAGTATACGTTTTTTTTATGCCCATGTGAGCATTTTAAGAATTTAAAGCATTTTAAGAGAACATAAAGAAGTTCAATAAGGATACAATTTATTGAAATATTTATATGATGAAAATTATGCAATGCTCTTTTACGTTTAATTATCCAATTTCTGTACCTGAATACTATTAGACTCTCCCCAAATTTTTCCAATATCTTGCAGCACCAATCCACAGGTGCTTCAAAAATCTTTATCAAAAATCAGTTTTATGAAAATAATGTAAAAATGATAAACAGAATGGTTCTTTTTGGATGTTTTTTTTTTTTTTTTACAATAGGTTTACATTTATCCAAGACCAAACAAACTTTTTAGGTTTCTATACATACATTGCAGTTAAGTCTTTTTCACAGAACCTGAAATGTTTCGTTCATAAATCTGGTCTCTAAAATGAAGCCTGCTTTGATTGGTCAAAGCATTTTAGAAACAAAACAGCCATTACTATATCTGAATTTAATCTCAGGAGGCTATAGATCATGCTAGCATTCAAACGTTTGGGCACCAATAATATTTTATTTATTTATCTTCCATGCTCACCAATACTATTACAATTTAAACTGCAGTGGCACCTTGTTATAATGCGGATCACCTTTTGCGGCCTTGCAGTTTCGTAGATTTTTTTTTTTTTTTTTTGTGCAATTTGGAATACGTCCTTATTGGCTGTCAATAAATCTCCTCGGTGCCTTACCTCCTGTACAGTACAGAAAGTGTTCAGCTTGCCAAATTTACATAAATCTACAATCGCTAGCAGTGTGACTCTGAAGTGCTGTATGCAAGTTTTCTCCACAACAAAGTCTATACGAGCCAACGAAACATTCTGCACCATCAAAGACACCTGTATTAGCACAGAAAAGGCAGAGGAAGATGCTAACCATCGCACAAAAAGTTGGACTTTTGGACATGCTAAAGGAAAGAAGTTACGTGGCTGTAGGGTGCCACTATGGAATAAATTAATCTTTGGGTTCACTACATTTGGTTTTACAGCCTTAAAACATCTAAAATAATGTAAAAAAAAATTAAGTTGACTACTTTGTGGATTTCGCCTATTACGGGTTATTTTTACAACATAACTCCCACAATTAACAAGGGACCACTGTATTTCTATTTGGAAAAAAAAACATTTTAAGTATAGTATTGTTTATTCTTGTGACGACACCAATGCTTTTGCAACAGCCTAAACTTATTTTAAAATGTTGATTTACTTCTCAAGAAACATTTATTAGCAGATTTAGCTCAGAGGAACTGCATTTACTGTATTTGAACCAGCAGTATTTTGTGCCAGTGCATATGCCTTTACTGCCACCTTTGATCGGTATAAGGCCATTTCTGAGAATAAACTAGCTAATTTCTTCGAAAAGAATCCAAACCTTTTCTCCTTTGCACTTTTCCTCCAGTTTCACACCAATATAAATGAATATCGCTTGCATCAGTCTGCCCTGATTATGTTACTTTAAGTTTGTTTTCTTTTTAATTGCTCTGGTGCATATTCAATACTCACATCCACATCCTCTTTGCAGGTAATTCCCAGATGGGGGCCACTATAGTAGACGCTCTGGATACCCTTTATATAATGGGCCTCCATGACGAGTTTAAAGACGGCCAAGAGTGGATCGAGCAAAACCTGGATTTCAGTGTGGTAAGTGGCCAAGACACACACACAACAACCACCAAAACTTCTCTTTGTAGGTCTGGAGTCAAAATGTGTCTGTTTTTGTTTATAGACACGGTGATATCTCAGAACACTGTTATTTCACAGCGGTAAGCTGTATACTTTGGCAGGCGGCTGACACAGCTGTATTAACAGCCGCTCGACACCCCGTAACTCCTTAAAGATTTGAGTCCTCAGCGTGTGAATCTTTCCGGTTTTGATCAGATTGCAGTGGCACTCGGTGGAAAACATGTGCAGAGAAAGAGTTGATGTGGCACATCACTGTATCCGGGAGACGAGACTGGCGCCATGGAAACAATGCCAACCACCGGAGCTCTGCCTCCAGAATTAGCTTGTGATGTTTAGGGGAAAATGGCAGACAAAAGAGACGTCAGAGAACGAAGTGGGGCCGGCGAGTGGCCCCCAGGGGCCCCGTGTCTCCTGCTCTTCTCCCGTGTCTGTATTCACATCCTCACCCATTAATGGGATTTCTCCAGTTTCTTTCCCTATCAGTTGTTTTTTCGTCGTCTCCAGCATCAGATACGGGGAACCTGTATGGTCCTCTTGGGTTTATCATCTCTCTGGTGTCCTTGTGTTGTCGTTGCGCTCCCGTCTCCCTTCTGCCACCTTTCTTTTAGCAGATCTGGTGGACTCTCAGCACCTGAGATCTTCTTTGCACGTTTAGCTCATCTTTTTGCCCTTTTGATGTCGTTTAAGTACATTCAAACACATGGAAATAGTTCAAGACACACAAGTTCTATCTGGTTTCATTTATAATTCAAATATCTTAAAATGAAAGGGATACAAATTTTATTTTGCTGTTTATTTGCTCACCCTCATGTTTTTTTTCCAAGTACAACATGAAGGACTTTTACTTGAAAGTGTGCTCCTTGGTAAATTTTTAAAATGCAAGGCAGTGGAAACAATCTCTTTTAGAGACCTAAAAATAACCAAACAACAACATTATTATCTACTGTATAATTCAGGTAATTGATCAGGTAAATGATTCATAAATGTATCATTCTTTTTAAACTTTTAGAGTACTAATCACTAAATGTATCTGAATACCCTGTGATAGTTATGTAACACTTAGCAAGCTTTTTTGCAATGATCCAGTCGGTTCCCAGTGGACAAAATCGTGCACCGCCCTTCATTTTTTCCTAATCTTAGGACTGTTTCAAGTGGATGTACGTCACAATAGAGGAAACAATCTTAACTTCCATTTCATGCCAACTTTAAAGGTGTAGAAGGCAATTTCAAATACAGCCGAGACTGATCTCAGAACTGGCATTAGTACTAGGGCTGCACGACATTGAAAAAAAACGTATATTGCAATATTTTTATTTTCTGCTGTTTACGTGTATTGCAATATTTCACCAAATAACTTCAATAACTCAATATGGAAATAATTAATAGTTTTATATTTTTGGGATGATTTTGTAGAATGCATTTGCAGAAAACATAATTAATATATTCAAAGGTTTGAATCGTTATTTTGCACTTTTTGCTGTTTGGCCGAGCACCCAGTTAAAGTGATGTGCGTGCTTTTGTACTTTTTTCAGAAAATATAATTAACAAATTACCAGCATAGATAAATAAAGTAGAGCAGCGATATAAATAAACACTATTTAGGTACAGAAATAAAATAAACAAATGTACAATAAAGTTGTATAGTCTTCATTGTATAAATAAAAAAATTTAATTAACCTTTGTTAAAGCTACATAATGTAATAATTCCTTGTGTCCAAATGCTTAAAACTGACTTAAAATGCTTGCTGATAACACGCAAACGATAAACTTTCAATTTATTATGGTTACACTGAAATGAATCCACAATTTTGATGCGTTCTGTTTACCTGATCAACTATAATCCAGACTCCACATTGCAGATCTTGCAATGTGACTATTGTGAATTCACACCTTGCGGTATTGATGCTAAAACATATTATAGATGTAATATGTTATAGATATATTGTGCAGCTCCAATAGCACAATTATGGCTAACTGAGTGAAGCAACAAACATTTATATTATTAATAAAGTTGCCAACACTCAGCTATACTTACAAGTTGATAACTATAAAACTGAAAACCTTACTTGAAACTTCAAACTAAGCAAGGATTAAACTCTCACAAATCTTGTTCATTACTTAAAACTTGATTTTTTGTTCCACTTCCCTATTTAATGCAATTCCTGGGAACTACACATTCACTACAGTGGTAGTTATACCAGCACAATTTCTTCATATTGTAGCAACACAAAACGATCAAGTTGGATTAAGCTTTTATAAATTTAGGGAAATTGGACATAAAACAAATAAAGTGACCAAACTTATTACAAGAATTGTTGTTTTAGCTCTTTGTAAACAAACAATTTGAACAAACAGAAAAAATATTTGTTGAGAGTTTTCAAAGCATTTCACATGATTATACAGTGTTTTAATAACACAGAGTGGGTGAAAAGTAACTAAGCAGTATTTAATGGCTACTGGTTACTGGTATCACTGGAGTCATGATTAAAATAAATATTCCCTCTAAATAGACAAGAATAAATAGGATTTATTTCATATTTCATGCATATATAGTACCGGAACTGGCCACAGTGTTTAATGCTTACAGTATGGTACATTGGTACATTTCACTCATTCTGTAAGCTTACCCTGTAACATCAATAGCAGATTTGCTGGACTCGCAGTGCCAAAGATCTCCTTTGCATGTTTAGTTCATCTCTTATGGCTTTTCAAGCGGTGACCTAATTTCTTCTCTTGCCCCTCCTCACTGTTACTTTTGGACAAGCGTGTCTTATAAAGCATGTGCTCTGAGGAATGACTCACGCTTGGGCCGTTAGTTCTGGCCGATGAGGGCTCAGCGTGTCACATTGGGATGGAGGTGTTGGAAGGATCTTTTTTGGAGGAAGGCAATAAGCTGCAAAGCATAAACAAGAAAGTGAAGTGTGTAAAATACACTGCTTCCACAACAGTGTTATCAGCACTGCTGTTTTCAATGTTGATGATAACATTTCTTGTTTAGGTTTATTTCTGAGGAATTGTGTGGCATTGAGGACTGAGCCTTTTTCTTTAAAAATTCAGCTTTTAAAACTCCTAAATAACTGCTCTAAATAATTAATGTTTTTAATGTTTTTTGGATGAATCAACTAGAGCTCTGTTGTGAATAACAGACATATTTTTAGACATAACATTTTATCAATAATAATACTCAATTTTAATAAATACAATAAAACTGTTTAAAATATAGTTAGTTCATGACAGCTATTTTAGTTAATGATAGCCTCCCTTTTTATTTGGAAAAGAACTTTAATCAAAAAGTATATCTTGTTATAAAATCCAGTATTGTAAAATTAAATATACTTAAAATATGTAGGCCTAAATTTAAGATTTATGTATCTAAATTGTATGTAAAATGTCCCTCCATTTGGTTTACACATAATTAACAATCTTATAAGCTAAATGTGATTCATAATATAATACATTTAATGAATATGATAACCATAATAAATAAAATGACTAAATGAAACCTTTTGTAATTGTACTAATGAGATGGTGTTTTTAAATTAAACATAGTAGCAGGTTTATATATCATCTGTAAATAAAATTAGTTTCACTTTTAACTGAATACATGTTGTTCTCAAAACTAAAAAATACTTTGAATATGCCATTTTGAATATTTAAACAAAATCAAATGCCTTCAGATTAGGGCTGCACAATATATCTGTTTCAGCATCGATATGGCAATGTGTGCATTTACAATAGTCACATCGCAGCATCTGCAATGTGGAGTTGGGATTATTATAGTTGATCAGCAATAAAGAATGTACAGTGTTTACGTTTTACTTTACATTTGATTATTCAAATTATTTAATATGTGATTAAGAACAGGACAAAATAGACTTATGCACGAGGTGACACTTCTTGTAATGGCGGAACGAACATATCAATGTTGCAATTCTAAGAAATGTATGTGCTTTATCTACTCACCCTCGCCTCCTTCGCCATAGTATTCTACCGCAACATTGCGCATAGGTGATAAATGACGTCAGTGCGTAATAACCGGTTATGATCTATTACTGAACCGATGATGCAACATAAACCATACAATCTCACATTTGTAGAACTTCCGATACAGTTGTTCCTAAAGTTGTCTACTTTAGATCAATAGACTCCATAGTATTCATCTTGCGATCTGTCAGGTCAGTCCCCAAACAAGCTCTCTTTTTTGTTTGAGGAGCAGTCTCCTTATCTGCAGTGTGAACTAATTCAAATTGTGAGCAATGGGAAAGTCAAATGAATGCATAAATACTAATAATAATTCCAGTATCTCAGAATAATGTCTGAAATATCTTCCTAAATAAAAAGATACAACAGAAAAAATGTCTGCCAAAGGGAACAAACAAAAAAGTAGAAAAGACAAAAAAAAGGCAGAGTAGATATTTATGTCGCTGCACTTTTTTGTATTTTCTACTTTCTTGTTTGAAATGAAATAGTAAATAAAAAAATTATTTAAAAATGAAATTTAACCTGAAGAAAGCTCAGACAGTTCAGAGTCTGAATCCGGCTGAAGTTGTAGGTCTTCTCCATCTGAGTCACAAGGCTTTACTTCACTCAGGACAAATTCCAAGGCCTGCAGAGTGGTGATTGTCCCCGCCTTTAAACTTTGCAGTCTATTCACTATACAGGTAGATATAAATACAGTGGTCCCTTGTTAATCACGGGTGTTACATTCTAAAAAATAAGCCTAAATAGACAAATTCCGCAAAGTCGTCAGCATTATTTTTTTAATTATTATATATTTTTGGAGGCTATAAAATGGAATGTAGCAAGCTGAAGACTAATTTATTCCGCAATAGCGCCCTATAGCCGCGTAACTTTTACCTTACTTTATCATGTCCAGAAGTCAAAATTTTTATGCAATGGTTAGCATCTTCGTCTGCCATTTGGGTGCTATATCGCAGGTACCTTTGAGGGTGCAGAACATTTCGTCAACATTATGTGGTTTGTTGTGGAGAAAACTTGCAAACATACAGTACAGCACTTCAGAGTCACACTGTTAGCGATTTGAAGATTTATGAAAATTTGACAAGCTAAAAGCATTGTGTACTGTACAGGAGACACGGCACAGAGGACATTTATTGACAGCCAATCAGGAAGCAGAACAAAATGCGCTGTAAAAATAGAGAGGGACCACTGTATATTCGGTTCAAATATAAAAGTCTTTACTTTAGGTTTTTGTTCACTCAACAATAGGTGGAGAAAAGAAAAAGAATGTACTCACTATGATTAAAGTCCAAGCACAACAAGTTTTTGTCTTTGCAATGAAAATCAGTGGGGTTCAAAATGTTGTCTTTCATTGCATGTACAAAAAAAACATTTTCAAAATATTTTCCTTTGTTTCCCTCAGAAGAGCAAAACCACCCTCTCTCTCTCTCTCTCTCTCTCTCTCTCTCTCTCTTCTGTTGTGATGATGGATGAGGCTGCCTGCCATCAGCATTAATCGCAGCTGTTAAACCAAAAACTGAATTAATGGACCTTGGTCAGAGTACGGTCATATCTGAATTAATCTGGTGCACGTTCACTTTTGTCAAAATTATTAGACATGCTAAATGAATGCTAAGTGAAAGGGGTTGGTTAAAGCATGTTCTTGTCTTATCAAATTAGTGTAAAACCTAATCGATATAAGATGCTTTAGCAGCGTTATGTTCAGCACTGGAAAACAGGCTTATATTTCATAAGCACTATACAAAAACAGGCGCTGTTTTTAGGTGCGCTGGATTACGGGATTGAGAGAGGGCTAAAACTATTTCAGGAGCTTGTGCCAAACCATTGAACTTTGTTGGGTCTGGATTCGTTTTTGTAGGTGTGGGTGTGGGTGTGTGTGTGTGTGTGTGTGTGTGTGTGTGTGTGATGTGTGTGTGTGTGACAGTGATTAGTTGCTAGAGTATTTGCAAAGGTGATCTCTCTTTGTTTTTGTGTGTGCTTAAAGCTGAGTGATGGTAATTTTCTGTAAATAAAGGTTGAAGATGGATGTTTATGGTACAAGCACACACTTTCTCCTCTCCAGCATTTATTTCAGTCTCACTGGGAGATTATTGTATTAGCTTTGATTTAGAATTGAAGTTCATTTGAGAGCGTCTGTGATATATAGTAGATATTTCATGCACATCATTGAAGCTGATTAAATGTTTGTTTGAATTATATATATTGCACAGCTGCTGGATTCTGGGAGTGAAAATCACATTTATTGTTCATTTCTGCCATGAAGAAATTCTAGTCTACCTCCAGTCCAAAAAAGACAATTTATTTGAATATTTTGCATTACTTTAATTTTAGAATTACTTTAGATGCATTGTTTTACCTATATTACTATTTAACACTGAGTTTGGCATTGAGTATTATAAAAATATAAGTAAATTAACACTTTTATTCAGAAAGAGTCCAACAAATAGCTAAAAGGGTAACAATAAAACATATGTAATGTTATGTAAGATTTATTTAAAATAAAAGCTGTTTTCTTGAACATTTTAATCATATAGAATGTATAAATAAAATATATGTTTAAAAAAATGTTTCTTGAAAGAATCTAGAACAGGGGTGTCTGGTGTCCTGCATAGTTTAGTTCCAACTTTCTTCAACACACCTGCCTGGAAGTTTCTTGTATACCTAGAAAGAGCTTGATTAGCTGGTTCAGGTGTGTCTAATTGGGGTTGGAACTAAACTTTGCAGAACACCGGCCCTCCAGGACTGAGTTTGGGCCCCACTGATCTAGAATGATCTGCCGGATAATATCACCAAGTAATGATGCATCATATAAAGAATTTATTTAAATATATTTAAAAATAAATATTTTTGTCATGGCAAGCCGTTCGAAAGTAATAGGGTATAGGGGGGATAACTGGGCATTGCACACAACCAGGAACTATGCTTCTAACTACAGCTCTAGAGAAATAGTTGGAAACGTACAAGTTTGTGACGCAGTTTATGAATGTTTGTTGGAACGAAGGATTTGAGAAACAACAAATAAGCAAACTGTTTATAACAATAGAACTTACGATCTTAGTTGGCTAACAATGGTTTTTGGAAACGCACCAATGGGCGTTTATTTATTTTTCCTTTTTTTATGAAAGGCGGCCTTTGCTGCTGTAGCACAGTGCATGACTGTGCGTGACAAATTGCAGCACGACGTGTGAAGAAATGTGCATTCTCAGTGGCCACATCTGTGGTATTACTATTTCAAACAATTTAGCTGTATTTTTGACTAAATAAGTGAAACTTTTATGAACATGAAATTTGAAATGTCTGATTGACCCCGTATTTTATGGTCTTATATTGATGCCAATAGATTTGTATTGACGTTATTATAATTGATAATATAATTTTCAATATTTCATGGGGTTACAAAGCTATTTTCTTATAGATTTTTTTAAGTAAGCAGTCCTGACATGTACCCTTATCTTTTTTTTATTTATTTATTTTATAAATTTTTTTTAAATCAAGCCATGAAATATCTATTTCCTGGTAGCTCGGGTGTACTCTATTTATTGAAGATTTTGTTGCAATCCCTTATGTGGTTAAAAAAAAAACTATTTGAAAAATACTTGTGCAAGCAAGATCTCTGAGAAAATGGACAATCACGGTTATGCTCTTCAATTTTTCCTTTCTATTTCTACAGAATGCAGAAGTATCTGTCTTTGAGGTCAACATCCGCTTCATTGGAGGGCTTCTGGCTGCGTACTACCTCTCTGGACAGGAGGTACGTTATCACTGTTTATTGATTTCTGCGGGTTTGTGTACGTCTTCCCTGTCTGTGCCATTTAGTTATTTCGGATGATGGATATGTGCACTGTCCGCCACCTAGATGAAGATCTGACTAGAGAGAGTTCATTTTAGGGCAGCGCTGTTGGCTCAGAGAACTAAGAAAGGCTTTTTCAGGGGAAATAAACGCCCCTTTCCCAAGCCCATGTTAATTACCACTTCCCTTCTGTCTTATCTGCCCATGGACTTTAATGGGCAAGGGCACAAATAGCTTGTATCTCCACCTCCATTACTGGGCAGAGTATCTCTACTATTGCATATCGCTGGGTTCTCCTTCTTTTAGTCTGAAGGTGAAAATGCAAAGAAATTAAACTGCAGCCATGCGGCACGACCTCGCCGCCGCTTCACACACTTCATTAGATGAGTTTAGATACTGGACGTGGAACGCGCCACACTTGCATACAAAGTCATAGTGCTTGTCTTTCCCCTGCCTGCCTCTCTCTGTCCCCAGTGACCTTTTGTTCTGTCACTATGGTATGTTTTATACATATACAGTACAGCATACACTGTTAAAAATAAAATGTCTTTAAAGTTTACAGTAAAAAAAACTTGCAGCTATAGAGAATTTGGGGATAACATTTAGAATATATTTCTATATTTGTTCAATGTTAATACACCAACATTTTTGAAGTATTAACACCTACATATGATGTAATTGCATTTATATTGTAGAGGTTAATTCATTTTCAATGTTTAATTCAGCTCAAAGGGAATATGCAGGAATTTAAAGGGCACCTATCATGCAAAATCAAAATTTGGATGCTGTTTGGACAGAAATTTTTGAAGGTATAGTGTGTTCACAGTCATATTGGAGTGATATAAACTCAATAAGTCTCTCTTTTTTATTATTATTTCCTGACGTTAAAATTGGATCCAAACTCCAACGATTTTGAAGCCCACCACAAAATGATGTAGCAGTGCGTTTTTCTCCACCCACCGATATAGATGGACAGGCATGTATTACCAATAGTCTCGGTATTACCAATAGCTACTAGTCTCAGTTTTAGCGCATATAAACGTCCACAAGACAGGATTTGCAAAGAAACTGGGAATAAAAGATCTGTTCCAACTCTCTGTGATTCGCCTGCACTTTAAGAAGCAGTAAGTCGTACATTTAGTATTTTTTATAGCATTTTGAACTATATTTTATGTAATTCATAATCGCTGTAATCAGCATAGCTGCATAGTGTACAAAACTATAAACAAGGTCGCTTTTTATCACACAACAGGAGTCCTGGACTGTGGACATTAAATCTGGTTTATTTTGTAAAGTAAATTAGCTATAATGGACCTGTTGGTGGGCATCCTGTCACATTTTGCGTGAGTAGATAAACAAAAATGGCACATGTTAAACATGTGCATGCGCGAACATTGTAATGGCATTTGTGTGTGGCTCATTCATCTTACTGTGGTATTTTTGATTGGTTCTCTGTTTCATCATGTCTGATAAAAACATTTTGCTTTGTTTATCCTGACGTCTGACCTTGATTTTCCTTCTATGTAACTAAATGTCCCAAGAATGTGCAGGGAGAACCAGCTCATTTGATTTAAAGGAACAGGTGCAAAAACAACTACAATTCTCTCAGACCCAAAAATTGACATTTTTAACAGGGTATAATAAATGATGAATAATGGGTATTTTCAAACTTCTTAAACTTCACAGACACATTCTGGAGACACTGTTAAAAATTGTATTGGATTTTAAAAGAATTGACTCTTTACAATCAAAAAAAATTCTCACAGACACCTAACATACAGTCAGGTCCATAAATATTAGGACATCGACACAGTTCTTACATTTTTGGCTCTATACACCAACATAAAGGAGGCACATATGCAAACGGTTGAAATTTCTACATCGTTCACCTGATTTGGATGTAAATACCCTCAAATTAAAACTGACACTCTGCAGTTAAAGCACATCTAGTTAGTTTTGTTTCAAATTCACTGTGTTGGTGTATAGAGTGAGTGAAGAAAACACAAACTTTAAGACCAAACCAAGTGAACCAACAGTAATCTATTTGGCCATTCCATAGTTTTTAGGAAGGCATTTTATATCATATATCTTACTTTATGCACCAGTTCAGCATTAATATAGAGGCATTACATGCGTTTCTTGTTTGTTGTGGGGAATCCCTATGTTCTGTTTTTTGTGAAGCTGTGTTCTAACGTGGGTTTGCTGGTGGTCTGTTCTTCAATGGAATGACGTCTCAGAAGGACAATCCAATGGAGCAGAGTCTTCTATTTTAACTTTGAGGCATGAAAAGAATATAGTTGTGTTGTTGTTTTTTCAGCACAGCTTAACTTTAGCTGGACTTGACAAAAGAAAAAGTAAACGGAAATGAGAAGGTTGATGCTGCTGAACTCATCCCATTGTCAGACTCAACTGCTCAGTGTAGCTGTAGAATTGTATTGTGTTGGATGTTTAACCCATCTGATGATTCTTGCATGATTCTCAGCATGGTAATTCTTAGTCCCATGAGCTTCCTACGTATGGCTCTCAGGAGGGTACAGTTTAAAAATCATCTTTAAACTCTGATTATGATGCTTTTTTCACATGTTTGATTGAACATTTGTTTCCTTTTACTGATTTGGATTTTAGGTTCTCTCATCAAAGTGGATCTTGATCAAAGCAGTTTTGATTATTGATGTCTGCATCACTCAGGCCTCTACAGCATTATATCTTTGTAATACACTGACAAAAACACCAACAAAAGCAGGTGAAGATCAGTAAAACATGATGAACCAAAGCTCAGCTCAAACTGATTTTCCACAAGTAGAAACAGACAAAAATATATAGAAGGTGCTACTAAACTACTAACCACAATCGTGGTAACACACATGACACTAAAATAATGCAGTGAACATTATTTATCAACATTAGATGTAACATTAAACTCTAATGTAGAAATATCTCATGAGGAAAAAGCTCAAAAGAACCATAACAATGTCAACAACAAGGAAAGGATACTTTGCAATTAAAATCGCTGCCATTTTTTTTTACTGCGTAGGGTGAACGTTCGAGACGAGAGGCTCAAGTTTACTAGTGTTTCTTGTACTGCCACTGGCAAACATCGATTGGATTAAATGAGTTTTACCAGTCTTTAAATAACATCTGGATTAGCTGGGCATTTATATCTATCTAATGGCAAAAAGGCCTAATGTTTGCTGTGGATGGTTATTTTTTTAAATGTGAAAACTCTGCTGCGGTTTCAGCTGTGACTAAATGCATTTTATTAGTCATAGCATCTACACGCTGAACAGAAATGTGTGTGATTGGTTATTATTCTCTACCTTGCTAATAATAAAACATCCTGTTCAAGTTGTGTTTGCAATGGAGGTTTGGTTTGATCAACTACGTAATTCTTCCAGTGGTTTAGTTCTTCCTCCAGAGATTTAGATATGGTAATAGGTTTTCAGTAATTGATGGACCAATCAAAACAGTTTGGGTCATGTAGTCAATCAGAGCGGTTTGGTTTTAGTTTTAGCCTAGTTTTAGTCTTCTAAATTACTTTAGTTTTAGTCTGGTTTTAGTCTTCTGAATCATTTTAGTTTTCGTCTAGTTTTAGTCTTCTGAATTACTCTAGTTTTAGTCTAGTTTTAGTCTTCTGAATTACTTTAGTTTTAGTCTAGTTTTAGTCTTCTGAATTACTTTAGTTTTAGTCTAGTTTTAGTCTAAATCATTTTGTTTTTAATCAAGTTTTAGTTTTCTGAATCATTTTAGTTTTAGTCTAGTTTTAGTCTTCTGAATCATTTTAGTTTTAGTCTAGATTTAGTTTTCTGAATCATTTTAGTTTCAGTCTAGATTTAGTTTTCTGAATCATTTTAGTTTTAGTCTAGATTTAGTTTTCTGAATCATTTTAGTTTTAGTCTAGTTTTAGTCTACTAAATTTCATAAAATAGATTTATTTAACAAACTGTTGTAGTTGGTAATACAGTAAATGGTGCTCAACTGTATAGAACTGATTAAATAAGTAGAGTAATGACATGTCACTGGCAAATGATAATGTGTTATATTGTAAAATGTGCTCTCAATCCCATGGCTGTGTAAACTCACATTGAGGAATTCTGAAGTGAAAATGTACATAAGAAATACAATTGTGCTTCACTTCAAGGCAGTTTTGTTAGAATTTGACTCCCTAATAAGCTGAGATTGTAGCACTACAGTATCATAACATCCTTAGACAGAAGAAATAATCACATCACAGAATAACGTCCTGAATTAAGCAGTTTTTGTTTTGTGGTGGAGGTACACTGTAAATAGCTGTTGTCATGACGGTCGCAACAGAAGCAGATAGTGCGTGTGAACCTAGCGCAAGTAAGATTAGGGTTAACGTTAGCTAAACTGTAGCTGCAGCTAAAATGAAACACACAAGGAAACAACTCCTCACGAAAATTCATTTTTATTAGTCAAAAATGTCAGTATATTTTTATTATAGTTGTCATCATCATCACTTAATTAGTTTTCGTCTAGTTTTTCTCGGTAGTTTTTCATAAAATTATAACAATTTTTTCATCAACGAAATGAACACTGGGATCTATACTTACATTTTTTTGCTGCTTATTCAAACTACTGATATAAATTGAGCTGAATCAACACAATTCTTGTTTTTTATTTTTTATCTACTTAAATTTGTAAAAAAAACTTAAGTTAACTTAATCGATTTGTGTTGGGACAAAACAAACGATTTGTGTCGAACTCAGCTATTTTTTTTACATTAAAGAAGTGTTCAGATTGGGTGAAACTTGGGTTATTGGCATATTGGGTAAAACCCAACATTTTAAAAATTTGATTTCTATTCACTTGATGGATGTAAAATTCATAAAGTAGCTTCACTTTTTCAGAGGTATTCATGCTCTCCTGGAACATAGATATTATAATGCACCTTTTCCATTGACATTGACAACCATTCGAATGCCATTTCGAAATCACTGGGTGCCCATGAGCAAAGATGACACTGTTTGAAATTGCTTTCTTCCAGGGGATCATGCAGCACCCCGCCAGATGCTATTGAGATGTATAGGAGAACTAATGAATAACTTTCTTGAGGTATTTTACTTGGTGCAGGCAGGGAGTCTCTATGAATGCGTCCCCCATATGCGATGGAGCAGATGCTAGAGGCAGTAACTGAAGGCAAAGTGTCATACATAGAAAGCCATTCCTCTTTAATACTAGATTTTTGATGAGGCACGATGAAGCGGGCCGCTTGGGGTTTAGGGAATGAAAGCGAGGCATGTGTGTTTCTAGAGAGAAGAGTCTGATCTAAAGAAGAGCGAAGACTCTGTGCTTATATAAACTCTGGAGGTTATCTCTTCTGTGCCAGACCACATCCTCCATCTCTCTCTCTCTCTCTCTCTCTCTCTCTCTCTCTCTCTCTCTCTCTCTCTCTCTCTCTCTCTCTCTTTCTCTCTTTCTCTCTTTCTCTCTCTCTCTCTCTCTCTCTCTCTCTCTTTCTCTCCGCAGCCTGTCAGCCGCTCCAGCAGAGCCCCTGTGCAGTGATGGATGATGTTTATTCTGCTGTCCCTCTGTCCTCACTTCCACAGTCTTTTGGTCCTCTTGGTTTTTCTTTTATCCTTTTCTTTCATCTCTCTTCCCTTGTTCTTCAGCTCCCCATCACCCTTGCATCTTTCGTAAGTGTTTATACACAATGGCAGCAAGGAGATGAATATAGATCCAAAGCAACGAGTGGCCAGGGTTTGGAGCGGTTGTTTGGTTTGCTGTATTGTAAGATACGCTAAAGCCAACATCTGCATCTTCATTGATCGTTCATTCAAAAGTTGTTATTAGTAAATTGAAGTTCAACTCAGGCTTGATGAAAATATGGGACTCTTGTTGCAGTTCTGCAAAATCTTCACTGCAGTTTTCAGCTCTAATGAATACAGGGGCAGTACAACTGTTTTCTTGGTAACACTTTATTTTGATGGTCCATTTGAGTATTAGTAGACTGTCTGCTTAATATCTGTTGATACTGCTCCTTCAACAGACATTTAACTGACTATAAGAAACTTTGCAAGTACATGTCAACTTACAATAACCCTAACCCCAACCTAACAGTCTACTTATAATCTAATGAGAATAGACAGATGCAATGTAATTTTATTCAACAAATGGACCATCAAAATAAAGTGTGACCGTTTCTTTTTTCTCACTCAAATTATAATTAAAAGGACATTTGATCTGTACTTTTTAAAATTTATAAAATAATATATTGCATTTATTAAACATTTCACAAACGAAAACCTTTGTTTTTGAAGGATAGTGGAAAAGTATAAGGATTTAAATGGTATTTAATTTATTTTGGAATGATTTTAAAATATTTCGGGACTGCACTGTGATCGTTTTCTTTGAATGTGTCATCTAATTGCCCTTCTTCTAACTAAGCCTGACAAGATTTTTGGTATATAAACTACTGTTTCACTGAAAGACATTTTAGGGAGTGGCTATTGTAAAACATTGTTTGAAGTATGATTATTTGCTCAGCAAATAAATAAATACAGAGCATTTTAATATATGAAAAAAAAACTGTATTATATTTGTTTTGTTTTTATTAGGTCTCCACAAAATATTGTTTTAACATTGATATTGCAGTGTGCAAATCAGCAGTAGTCACATTGCAGGGTTTCTAGCAATTTCTAGAGAATTTAAACCATTTGGGCGCAAGAAATTATATGCCCAATATGTTTATTAATTGTTTATTTTTACAGTGAAGACTGTAAAGTGTTATTTTACTTTTGATTATTGAGTTTCTTTACCTCTTTACTGACTCCACAGAAAGCCATAAAGTGCCGCTTGTTTCATTTTCGTTCTCATCTGTCACTTAATTTTGTATATATATATTTGTTATTTTCTACATTTTATGCAAAAATCATCCCAATCAATGTAAAATTACATGAGTTCTTTCCAATTTGTGTCATGTTGTGAAATCATATTCATATATATTGCAGAAAACCAAATGTTGCAATGTCAGTTTTTTCCAATATCATGCAGCTCTAGTTTTTATACTTGAAAAACGTTTTCGTCTTTGATCCATTTATGGCTTTCCTAACATTCTAAACATAAACCTAACACTTGTGATGTGAAGCCACTCTAGTATGATGATCAGCCCCAAAGAAAGCATTCATGGGCACTCTAAAAAAAATTAAAATGGCAAAAGGCAAACCCTTCATTTGTATTTCCATTCTTTGCATAAGTTGAATGTGTAATACCGGACCAGTCCGGTTCTTTAAAGATACCCCTAATAATAACGGACAACTGATAAGCCAAAAACTGTAATAATGACTATTAATGGGAATTGTAATACATTGAGCAGCATTATTTTGCTGTTTGTTGTTCCAGTTTACTGGCAAATGTTCAGCCTTTTACCTTTTTACCACTAAATAAAAGGAGATCAATAGAGCAGTCCACTCAGCAGCCTGTCTTCATTATCCAGATGACTGATGATGGAAAGCAGGCCTTTTTTTTCTTTCTGCATTTTGCTAGTGTTTTTCTTATATTTCTTATTTTATAGTACACTTGTTATGACCTAAAATAAAGGCCATCAGTATAGAACGGGGTCATGGGCAACACTAGAGGGGATTGGGAATTTGTCATGTCGCCATCATGGCATTTTAGCCGCCAGAGAGAGCAGAACACAATTGGCTGCTTGCGTGAAGATGACCCACATCACAGACACGCAGCTAGCTAATTATCAGCAGCCTTAGTTGATTATATCTCTGATAGATGTGGCTATCAAATGCTCCTGTTTGATCATAAAGCAGTGATCATTATCACAGACATTTTTGTTGAGCACATGAACTGTCACTCCATCACTTGCTTTCCCTAATCTGTAGCTTGTCACTACACCTGACACCATGTAACATCGTTGGCCGACTGCTCCAGATATTTAAATGCTAGATGTTGTGTTTTTGTTTGAGATTAGCATGCAACACGTCAGTGAGACTCAGAGGTCTAACTTTGAGACTATTTGGGTTGTTGATTAGTTCACACACAAAGAGCCGATGGCCTGCCGATTTTTCTCTTTACAGTCTAACCCAATTCAGGCTTAAAATCCAGTAGTAGGCAGTTATACACTTTGATGCCATTTAACCCTTCACTAAGATAGGAAGTTGTTTTAATATTGTTAAAATGTATGTATAATTTGACAATGGAGGTACACAATAACACTACATTATTTTGCTGTATGGAAATATGTACACTATGGCCTGGTTTGACAGATAAAGCTTGGATTAATGGCTAATTACTAAGGATGCCTTAAAATAAATAGACAGAGATAGATTGTTCTGTGCAACAGCCACCGGTCAGGTTTGTGCTGCTGGTGTGAAAAGCAAACGCCTGAGCGCTGTTTTTGAGATAGCATTGACTCTACCTATGCACTGCATACACATTGCTTCAGCTCTGTTTGCTCGTACATGTGATAGACTCCCGGGGTTCTCCGCATCCATCGTGGTCTGTATCATTTAGCATGCATGCTGCTTTATTTCTGTATTCACGATCATTATATTGTGGATCGAGTAAAGTATGGTCGCGATGAAGTGCAGAGGATCGGAACAGATCAAATACACACACATGCTTCTTCAGACCACACGTGCAGGCCGCAGTTTCTGTTTGCGTTACACAACATACTGTTCTAGCCGGGTTGTTTCAGTGATAAAAATCTTTCGAACAAAAACGCAAATACACTTTTGGGTCATTTTCGGTGGCTGATTATTCTGTGCATCCCTACTAATTACTTACGCCAGGGGTGGGCTTGATCCTGGAGAGCCGGTGTCTTGCAGAGTTTTCCTCCAGCGCTTATCAAACACACCTGCCTATAGCTTTCTAGTGATCTTGAAGACACTGCTTAGCATGGTCAGGTGTGTTTGATTATTGTTAGACCAAAACTCTGCAGGACACCTGCCCTTCAGAACCGAGTTTGCCCACCCCTGATTTATGCTAATCTTTTTTTTTTTGTTAAATAAAAATAACTATTTTTGAAGAATGCTGGAAACCTCTATCCATTGACTTTCATAGTATTTGTTTTTCCTAATGCAGAGCTCTGTGGTTACGGGTTTCTAACATAAAAAAAAAAAATCTCTGTTCAACAGATAAAGGAAATTCTGAAAGTTATGCATCCACTTGAGCTTGAGCAAATGGAGTAAATTTTCATTTACAGGGGAAAATTATTCCTTTTAAAACTTTCGAAAGCCCCATTTAGTTTGGGACCTTAAGCCTGGTCTGTGAAACTGGGGATATATTATAGTATAGTATAGTATATAACAAAAAAAACACTTCTTGCTGTTTTTTAAAAACTAAAAACTACAGATTCACTGTTAAATTATATGTTTTATCAATTATTTTTAGGTAAATTGGTCTTAAATTTGTATTTCTTTTATTTTAAAAAATAATCATTTATTTTATTTAAGGCCATTTGATATTTATATGTAAAAACAAGCTAATAGAAACACTGTTCATAAAATATTGGGCTCAATAACAATTCTGAATAACTCCTTTCTAAATGCCTATTGGAATGTTTATTTTTATGGGCTTTATGGGCCTTTTCAGCAGTTAAGACACTCAACAC
This sequence comes from Danio tinwini, assembly GCA_903798205.1. Taxonomy (NCBI): domain Eukaryota; kingdom Metazoa; phylum Chordata; class Actinopteri; order Cypriniformes; family Danionidae; genus Danio; species Danio tinwini. The sequence goes on along the minus strand of CAIGQZ010032266.1, from coordinate 6,850,604 downwards.
ATTTTCCTGGTTCCTCACTGGCAAGCCAGCAATTTTGGATGACTTGCTTTCAGGTCTCATATCTAACAAGTAATTTTCCAGTGGGTCTACACAGCACTTTTCTTTTTGAAAGACAAATCCTGATATATATTTTAAAGCTTTCTCTCTTCCAGATACCGAGACATTTTTGGCAGTCCCTTTGTAAGATGTTTCAATTACCGCATGTTAGACAGCCCAATTACTGTATGAATCAGATATCTCCAAACACAGAGCTGATGGAGGTTTTATTTCTTAGTGTTACTTCAAGCCAAATGGGATCATAGGCTGTAAGCGAACAACAGGCAAATATTAGTTCTTTCTCTTGATTTGCACATAAATTACAGCCGAGATGGTGTGAGGAAATGCTGTTTGCTCCTGGCATTATGCGTCCGTTACTTTTCTCCCATCAGTCTCTGTGTTGATGCACGCTGTCCTGTGGTTGTAAATCCTTCATAGCGCTGGAGAATATGCTGTGTCACATTAGGGAGCAGCACACTCTTCTGTTGTCAAACACGGATCTCATCAAAGAGAGAACAGAACCGCAGCCTCGGGCCCCGTGGAGCCAAGATAAGGACAGAGACTTAAGGAGGGATTTGACGGATGAGAAAATGTTTGTCAACCATTCATCTGCGTGTTTGATGTGCTGCAGACTTTGGTCAGGCCATCAACCATCAAATGTCCTCTTGGAATACAAATAACGTCCTTTCTAGACAGACTTTTTTTTTTAAACATGTCTGCTTTTTCTGCAGATTTGGGGTTTTAGAATTTGGTTTTTAGATGCTTGGCCTGTAGATGGAAATGTGTCTAGTAAGTACCGGAAAGATATAATATAATAAATTGTTTGGTGACCCTTTCTATGAAGCTCATGCTCACATTGTTTTTTTGTAAATTATTTATAACCAATCATAACAATTCTATAAATGTATTATAATGACAGTAATTACATTTATAATAGTGTTGTTATTACTTATACGTTTCATGTTTGAATGTCACCAAGAAAATGTTTTGAATTATCATGTATTAACGTTAAAAATTGTATCTAATTTATGTTGTCATTTGTTTGTTGTTTTTAATTGTATATTTTTAAATAAAATGTTCTTGCCATGGAAATAGCCCTTGTTGCTGACAGACATAGATAAAAAATACATCATCATCAAGGTTCAATATACACTAGCTGACAAAAGTCTTGTCGTCGATCCCAGTTGTAAGAGCAACGAATAATAACTTGACTTCTAGTTCATCATTTGGAAAAGTGGCCGAAGGTTGATTTTTCTGATTTATTATTAGTTGAACTGCATCCAAATCATTAAATATTGCAGAAGACCTATTAGAACCTGCATGGACCCAAGATTGTCACAGAAATCAGTCAAGTTTGGTGAATGTAAAATCATGGTTTGGGGTTACATTCAGTATTAGGGTGTGCGAGAGATCTGCAGAGTGGATGGCAACTTTAACAGCCTGAGGTTTCAAGATATTTATGTTGCCCATTAAATTGCAAACAACAGGAGAGGGCAAATTCTTCAGCAAGACAGTGCTCCTTCTCATACTTTGCACATCCACATTAAAGTTCCTGAAAGCAAAGAAGGTCAAGGTGCTCCAGGATTGGCCAGCCCAGTCACTGATTATGAACATTATTGAGCATATCTGGGATAAGATGGAGGATGCATTGAAGATGGATCCAAAGAATCTTGATGAACTCTGGGAGTCCTGCAAAAATGCTTTCTTTGCCATTCCAGATGACTTTATTGATAAGTTATTTGAGTCATTACAGAGATGTATGGATGCAGTCCTTCAAGATCATGGGAGTCATACACAATATTAATTATTTTTCCCACTGCACCATGACTTTATATTCTAGTCTGTACACTATTTCTGTTAAGTGACATGACTTTTATCTAAGCAAAGTCTGACTTTATTGTCCTAATTAAATTATTAAAAATCAAAGCATGATCATGTTTTATTTTGGTAAAACAAGCATAATCTAGAGGCCTTTGTCTTTTATATTAGCCACTTCTGTTACAAAATAATCAACTAGAAGTAAAGTTATTATTTGTTTTTCCAAAAACTGGGATAGGTGAAAACTTTTGTCAGGTAGTATACATGTTCATAGCACATTATACATTGATTTCTAAGCATTGGTCATAATTTCTAAGTTAAATTGCAGTATATTTAAATATGAATTAAAATACAATCATGATTATTTAAATGCATTACTAAGTAATAACACTATTATAAATGTAGCTTTTACTTTCAAAATACATAATGTTTTTTTGTGCGATTTTATAGATGCATAATATTGTTATGCTTGATTGTGAATGACTATAAATGGAGCCATGTATAATTATGAGCATAGGCTTTATGGAAAGTGTTACCAGTAGTTTTATGAGCTTTTAAGTTAACGTTATTGAGCACCTAACAAGTGGTTATATAAAGGTTTGTTGGCATTGTACAACTAGACCACCGGTGCTGGTGTTTGTTTTGACATCCCAGCTGCGGTTTTGTTTGCCACACTCATCAGTGTAAAATGAGACGCACCGTATGCTGGGCCAGCTGAGAACTGAAGCGAAATAATTGGTCAGTCTCTTTCACAAAAAAATAATAAAAATGTCCAGGTGTTATTTAATCTTAAAATCGAAAGAGGAAAAATAGATTCTGTGTTATGAGGTTTTGAATTGTGTTTTTCATAAAAGTACATTTCCCTAATATCTCATTACTGTAATGCTAAGAAAGCTTTCTCATTAACAGTAATGTGTAAGAAGTTGTTTAATATTATGCATCATGGAAATGACTGCTTTTATGCTGATTAGAAAATGATTAAAAACAAAAACTTTTTTTTGGTAATAAGAATCTAATTGGATTCACCTTTGAGAATAATGGGAATTACAAAGAAAAAAAAACTATTTTTTATTTATTTATTTAATGAAGATTTGGGGAGGTGTGCTTTATTTTTTTTCCGTGTTGTAATGCAAGTAAAACCTACTATTCATTTCAAAAGTTAAATGCAGTGTATACTTTCTATGCAATGTGTGTGAAGTGCTTTTATATGTACATATTTTGTTTGTGCATGCTATGATGTTTTAAATTATTCAAAACATTTATGAAAAAAAAACCTAGATATGGGTGAAAATTATCATTATTAAGCCCAATCTGTAGTTTATGTAAAAATAAAACAACATAATTATTCTTATACTTGCATATTAAAATACATAAAATAATAAGTAATTATGTTGATTCTTATTATTTAAAATAATTAAATTATAAAATGGGTACATCCTAGGGGTTTGAAGGATGGCGGCAACTTTGCTATTATTTTATGTATTTAAAAAAATTTCTAATGTGTGTTTATATAACGCATTTACCGTGTATGGCCATACACTTTTATCATATGGGGGGTTTGTCTCTTCACACCACCTCTAATAATAGGTAATTGTACTACATTTTATTATTTTGAAATAATTAAAAACAAAATGGGTGGGTAAATCTTACTGTTTTAAAGGATGGCGGCAAATACAATGATTTTAAGTGACAATTAATTTGGATTTTGAGGCTGTGCTATCATCTTTATGCACTGTAAAAAGTGTTTAGTTGACCTTACTTTAAAAAAATTAAGTAGGCTCATTGCTTTAACATTATTTAATAAACTATGTGCGTAGTTCTAAATTCAGTGAACATAACCGGTCTAAGTTACAACAGATTTACTTCCTTTTTTTATTTATTTTTTTTAAGTAAAATCAACATATCACTTTTAAGGTGATGGATTAACTCACATTTTTGAAGTATCCGTTAATTAGTTTGTAGAGAGTCTTTCAAAATGTCAAAATATGATTCTTGTTCCAAACAAGATTTTTGTTGGTATATATGTAAGCTGTTGTGACAGTGAATGACATTTCAGTTGGTGTCTTAATTTGTTATATTCCTTACTTTTTGCTTAAAATAAAATAAACATTTTAATGTGTTGTAATTTTTTACTTTTTCTCATCTTTGACCTATAAACAAAACTAGAATTATTATAATTATTTTGATGTGAAATATGCCTGTGACAGGTTTGTTGACCAAATTAATGCAGCTTTGTAGCAGTCAAGTTAATGAGTCTAAGGATATCTTCAGAATGCTCCATCATTCTGTTTGCAGTTCAATCAAGAGATTAGAAAAAGCTTCTTCAATAAACTTAACTCTCTTTTTACCACCTTGTGTATTTCTTTTTTTTTTAGAGTCTCTAAGTTTTGTATTTCTTACGTTTTGTCCTCCGAAGCCTCGCAGTTTATTTTTAAACCAGAAAGAATCATTTTCAAATAAAGGCAGAAAATATGTTTGAAATGGAAATGCAGAAACATACCGACTGTCTTTATTTGCTTTGAGGAGATGAGGAGCCTTTGACTAAATGCGCATAAACATCCTCTCAGACAACAGCCTAATTTCTTCATTAGACAGCGTCCCGGATGCTGATTGGCTGCGCTTGCATCAGTTTGCTCTGTGTTTGTGTCAGCTTTGATTGGCAGTTCTGGATAGAATAAACACCAGACAGAAGGTTTGTTATAAAAGCTAGCGGATGCACAAATAAACAGAGACCCAGAGGGCAGAAATTAACCCCTTAACCCCTGTGGAACCCACCAACATTCCTCCATTTTCAGTGTGCTCTCCGTTAATGTCTACTGGAACCATATAAAGGCATTAAGAAACATCTTGCACCAAGGACTCCACAGTTTGTTTGTGTACAGACAGCAGAAGCTGTATCATGGGGAATGTCCACGCTCATATCCTCATATGTGTAATAACAGGATCATCTCTGGCTCTCATGATCCGCATCAACCAGATTAGGCTTCAGTGCCGGAATCTGCATTCTGGGAATTACACAAACACACACTCGCTCACAAACACACGGCGCTCCAACTAGTAATCCCGAGGGAAGTGCTCATTCAGCCCAAATTAGCTCCTCTCTCTATTTTCTGTCTTTCTCTCTGCCATTTCTTCACCATCTCTCTCTCTTTCTCTCTCTCTCTCTCTTTCTCTCTCCTGTTGTTGTTCTTCATTTTCTTCATCTTCTGAGCGATGATTTGCACCTGGTGTAAATAGCACGCACAGTGTGTCTAATTGCAATCCAATAGTCTGCAAAAACCAAGCATGGAAAATGTGAACTGGGCGCCAACAACCTAAATTTGAGACCAACTTGCAACATGTTTATAAATCTAGCACATGTTTTTCTGTTCGTCATATGATGTCTTTGTAACTTTACACATTTTAGAAAGTATTATTATTATTCAGCAAAGGTGCAATAAAGTGACCAGTAAAAAATAAACTGTAAAAGTGACAGAAAACATCATGTATGAAAATTAAATGTTTTTTTAACCATATTGGTTCTTGGCTCTTTGGTTTGGTTCAAAGCTTATAATGCTTTACCTTTTTATTTGTTACTATAATTTTTTCTCATGGTCCAGTGAAAGGAAAACATGCCAAACAAAAGCATTTTTTAGGCCTAGCATTGTTGTGTTTCTGTCGTCTTGCATGTGTTTGTGTATTTATGAAGGTTTCCACAGGTCATGGATTTACAATGGCTATTTCTCAATATGCGTTCTTGTGTCCTCGTGTTCTCATGTAACGCCATCATCAACCCCCAAGAAAAGTTTCAAAACTCAAAAACGGAGAACGCGTGAAAGTTCCCGGATGTGTTCTTTATATCGAGGACACATCGATGTAGACTTGAGCACCAAACTCGCTTGAAGTCCCCGAAGTTATTGCGGCTAAATGAAGGACATGGAAAGCACAGCATTTTATATAGATTTATCATTAAAGAATAGAAATATAACATTTATCTCAGGAGTTTCCCTAAATGAGACGGGAAAAGTAAACAATACCATAAAAATCTTTAAAAAGACACATTAAGGGTGTTTCTTTGCTGAAATTTGTTATTTGCTCATAAATTTGTAATGTTTTATTTGTATTGTGCAAAGTATATTTGTAAGGGTTTTGTGCATGTTATATACAGTATGTTGAAAAGAGAAGGAAAAAAATAGTTGTACGAATGCTGTACTGTTTAAATAATTTTTTGTTAAAAACGCGTGAAGGTCTTGTGACCATCAAGAAAGGCGCAGCATCTCATTTCTCACAGGACGCGTTCTGTGTTCTCGCGGTCTACTGGGTTTGCTCTTCCGAGGTGGCCTGGCAAGACCACTCTCCACGAACGCAAGTCCTTTCTCTGCGTTCTTGGAATTGAGAAACAGCCAATATCATGTTATTTTAAAATGTCTATTCCAGACATTGAAAGTCAAGGATTTTTTTTCCCCCAAGTCATCGAACATCAGAGATTTTTGTTGTTGTTGTTGCTTTTAAATGTAATTTTTGTTCATGTTACACATGTCATTTTTCTATAGTGTTTTATATTGTGTTGTTTCACATGTATTGTATAGTAAGGCTATTTTCAGCTTCATTTTATTCCTTCATCGACTGACAATCACTTACTCGATTGTACTAGGCATGGGCCGATATAAGATTGTGACAGTATGATAACCTTGCATAAAAATATCACTGTATCACAGTATTGTGATGACTGCTCTAAAATAAGTTCTTTTTAAACATCTGGGAAAAAAACTACTTTTTCCCCCACATTGATTTTTTTTAAGAAACATTTAAAATATTTTGGAACAATAGCTTTTGATGTGGAGGGTCTTTTTCTGCTGGAGATACTGATGACCTAAAAAACTAGGTTATCATAGCAGGAGAATATACATTTTATTTAATTCAATTCATCTTTATTTGTATAGTGCTTATACAATGTAGATTGTGTCAAAGCAGCTTCACATAGAAGATTATAGTAAATTGAAACAGTTTCAGTTCAGTTTTCAGAGTTTAAGTTCAGTTCAGTTTAGTTTAGCTCAGGTCAGTGTGGGTTAATATTCACTACTGAGAGTCCAAACACTGGAGAGCAAATTCATTGATGCGCAGCTCTACAGATCCTGAACCATGCAAGCCAGCGGCAACAGCGGCGAGGAAAAAACTTCACCAATTGGCGAAAGTGAAGATTTAAAAAACCTAGAGAGAAACCAGGCTCAGTTGGGCAAGACCATTTCTCATATGGCCAAACGTCTTGTGCAGAGCTGCAGTCTAGGCGCAGGAAGCTGGACCTCAGCGAAGACTCGTCTGTCCCTGGGGCATCACGGGAATCAGTCTCGTGCTCTCCACTCCACCATTTTAAGAGCTGTGGCTTCAAAATGACCACTTCAGGTATTCGATGTTTAAAAGTATGGAGCATATGGAGCACTACACAGCCACGCAAACAAAATCTGAGGAAAATTATTCATTGTTTTTCTCATAGTGGCTTAAAGTCATGCAAAATTCTATTCAATTCAAAAATATTGTATTATCATGTCATTATCACATTAAAATATAATTTTTTCTAGTATATTATTAATATAAAAGCACAACAGCGGCCTGTAGAAAATTAGTTTTTAGTCCGTAAAAGTCAGGGAATTTGATATTTGGCTTAAAGTGGAAATCCTTGTGTGTGTGTATGTGTGAGTGGGAGTCAGAAATATCTCAAAGGCAGGCTGTGTACACTCCTCACACATTTATTCTAGTGAATTGCCGCACATTTTAATAGACTCCACGTTTACATCCATAAGACTGGAAATAAAACCCTTGGGAGGGACTTGGGCAGCTGTGTGGTTTGTCTGAGAACCAGAGGCCTTTTTTCTCCCCCCTCTGCTACGTCTTCATTATATCTACTGACCTAAAAACATGATCAACTGCACAGCTCGCGCTCTGACATGAGCGAAGCAACAGATCTTACTCTGCTCTGAGGAGTCTGGCTGTGAGTCATCAACACCATGTATTTTCTAGACACTTTTGGTCAAAAGCACCTGGTAGGATCCCAGAGTTGTAGTCAATAAAATGATGATAACACCGCACCGCTGCGTGAGAAAATAAAATATTGATTGCTGCACATTTGACATCTTGTACTTGTAATAATCTGCACTTTCAGTAGAGTGAAGTCAGTCATTGTGTGTTTATGCTGGTGGGTTTGTAAAGAAGCGGACAGAATAATACGTTTTCAGAAGCATATTTATTATTGTAAGCAGAATAATATTTATCCTAAGCATCTGACATTTATTATTGTGCAGAGAAGCCACATGAAGCAGTGTTTAAAATAAAGAAAAATGATTCTGTCATCATTTAGTCATGCTCATGTAAAAAAAAAAAATTGCAGAAATTTCTTTTTGTTTTTTTTGGTTGAAGTGCTTCATAGTCGTGATAGTTAATCAATCTTTCCTTACAAGGTTGGAATAGGAGCGTGTGATATTTATTGTCTGTGAAAATATCATAATGGTGTCTTTATTGATGTTGAGATAAGGGGAAGTATGTATGGCACAACCTTGCAAATCAAACAAAAACGCTTGAGAAAGTATTTGCTGCATGAAATCTACAGTAAGAATACTCCATTAATAATGATATGACAGATATTTATAAGATATGATATAGGTAATCGGTAATGGTAATATTCTATTCAGGAGTGCTGCAACAGTGTACACGACAGTTTATCAAATGTGAAGTTTATACTGACACAACATTTTAAGCACAATATTATCTATTTTTAATGTTTCTGAAACTAATTCCAGACCCAAGTCAGAGCCAAACATTTGTGTGGCTTAGAGCTACATCTGTGCTGTTTTGTTCCTGAACGAATCAGTTTTAAGCTAATTTGAGCTCAGTTCTTCTTTTCCCCCTTTTGCCAATGTACAATAAACCATTTCAAACAAAACTGGAGCAGAACATTTGTGAATTTCAGAGCAACACTGCTGTTTTTCATTGCTGAATCAATCTGTTTTTCAACCAGTTGATGCACTGCAAAAAATGCTTTTCTTACTTAGATTTCTTGTCTTGTTTCTAGTCTAAATATCTAAAAATTCTTATATCAAGAACATTTTCTTGGCAAGCAAAACATAATTTCTTGTTTTCAGAAATAATATGCCAATATTAAGTCAGTTTTTCCTTAAAACAAGCAAAATAATCTGCCAATGGGGTAAGCAAAATAATCTTGTTTTTCCTTATGACATAAGATTATTTTGCTTACCCCATTGGCAGATTATTTTGATTGTTTTAAGGAAAAACTCACTTCAATTTGGCAAGTTATTTCTTAAAACAAGACAACATGTTTTGCTTGTCTAGAAAGTTTATCTTGATTTAAGAATTTTTAGAAATTTGGACTAGAAACAAAACAAAAAAAATCTAAGTAAGAAAAGCATTTTTTGCAGTGTGTTTAGTGATCCATATATAAGGACAGTCAGTTGCTTGGTTTAGTTTAACAAATCATTTGAATAAATGATTAATTGAATCCCGTATTAAGACAGGGACTTGCTGCCACCTAATGGCAGTTTTAGTATCGCTTATTTATCTATGCTAAGCTTTAATCCCAATTTTAGCACTGCAAAATGTAGCATTTCTGCATCGATATCTCAATGTGTGTGTCCACAATAGTCACATTGCAGAATATGCAATGTTGAGTTGGAATTACAGTTGATCAGCACAACAGTTGAGAATACGTGAGTTATTGCCATAACAGAGTTAATTTTAAAGGTGCAGTATGTAAGTTTGACACCCAGAGGTTGAACTAGGTATTGCACTCCTAGATCAAAATAAACGCAAGCTCAGGTTGCCAGATTGAGTACATGAGCGAGTGATTTTAAACTGTGTTTTAAATAAAAGCAACGACATGCGATAGAGGGAATATTTTTCATATTAAAAGGAGTTTTTGTCATAACCAACACCTCGAATTGATATATTAGAAACGGCTTCTATTTCTCACAGCTGAACATGTGAAACCTATAACAGTGATCACCTCAGGTAAACCTTGTGTGCTTTATTCAGTGTTAAATGCTAACAATGTGAGTTTGAATGCCATTTTACATGACATTTATTACCATATACTGAAGGCAGCAGCAGATAGTTCACCAAAGATCTTGAAAATACAATAAACTGTTAGAAAATTTGAACTTTAGAACTAAACGCATATGAGTGATACATTTAATGATGTTAAAGAGGGTTTACATGTATTAAAAAGATTCTAAAAATTTTCAGTCACGGACGCGTGCTTTCAAAACCTTTCTGAATGAATAAATGAAATATGCTGTTTTCCAACAAGGCAATCCGGGGTGCTGAATTATAATTGGCTAAACTGGCATTGTGCAGATAAAATTTACCTAAACAAAGACAGCATTCCGGCACGGAAAAACCTTTTTCAAAGGAGAATATCTTCAGCATTGTTTTTCAGTTAAACAAATATGTTCACTTTGGATGTTTCTTAAATATCTGCACACATATTATGGTATTTTTATGCTTTAGAAGAGTCAAAAACTTACATACAGCACCTTAAGGTCCATGTGTTTTAAAGGCATTTTAAGAGAGTTTAAAGCATTCTGGCACAAAAGTACATTTGTAACTTAATTGAAGAATAATATAACTGAATTATTAAAATTAAGAGTGTACAGTGTTATTTTACATTTCATTATTTATTTTTTTTACCTGTTTGACTCTATGGGAAAAACCATAAAGTGCTGTTTATTTCACTTTTTTTGTTGCTCTGATATAATATTTGCTTGCAATTTGTTTATTATTTTATATATATGGTTCACATCCTTACAAAAATCCCCCTAATTGATGTAAATTAATCATTTATTTCCAAATAGAGACATTAAAGCCATCTGGTGAAATTGTATTTATATTGCAATATATATCACAGAGAAACAAAATATTGCAATGTCCGATTTTTCCAATATCATGCAGCCCTACCCAATTTTATTTTGTAACCGTACCTAACCCTACATAGTATAAACCTTCAAGTTTCCTCAGAAATCCCCGTTATGACTAGTGGATCATGTTGCACGATTCTGTACTGCATATTTACACAGTGCTCATATTCACGGATATAATCACAAGGAAACAATATTAACATTAAACCAAACATGCTGTAAAAAGCTCAATTATCATTTTAACAGTGGCCTATTCTGTCAAGTCAACTTATCAGAATTTTTTTATATGTTGTGAAACTGTTGTGCAGCAATTATAAGGCACAATCATTAGCAAAATTAAGCTTTTTAAATTAAGTTCGTCAACCAACAAACCAGCACAAAAAGAAAACCTGGGAAATGCTGTTTAACATTATTATTATTATTATTATTATTGTTTTTCTTTCTTTTTTTTTTCTTTTTTTTCCCAACATTGCACAATATTCAAACATATCCACTGACAAAACAATATGATGTGAAAAGCAAGCATACACACAATGTTAAGTCACAAAATATACACCGTAAAAAGTGAAAACAATCACCAAAAAATAATTGTTTTCTCAATTACAGTTTTTAGTAAGAAATTAAAAAGAAAACAAATGGGAGATTTTTTTTTTATGTGATCCAACATGTTTTTTATTATTATTATTATTATTATTATTTGTATTGTTTATTATAATTGATCTGATTATTACAGATATCTGCCCATTCCAATCTGATTAATTGACATTTTATTCTGCCCAAACTCATTCAGATTAACCAAGGTGTTTACATAAAGGCTTTTCAGTCCAGAGCCAGTTTGATTACTAATTAATTATGTAAATTTAGCTATTGTTTTTTTTAAATATAAACATTTCATTTCTGCATGAGAAACCTAACTATTAATAAAGGGAAAAACTAAATACTTGTCATAAATCTTTTCTTCTCTCACACGTCCACATAGTCGATGCTGAAACCAGCTACTATTTTCACTGCACCACATCAAAACATATTCTCCAGTCAAACTGTGAAGGACGTGCCCGTCTTTGCTCTGAATGTGTTCATCGACAGCAGCAGTGAGTTTTTATCGTTGTTTTTGTTAAACTGCAGTTTTCAGCAAAGGTCGTCTCAGCTCAGATGGTGAACTTTATGACGAGGGCAAACAAACCCCAGTGCATCATTTCTCCACTGACAGTCAGTGAGTAAACACATTCAGGTGTGTTGTTCATTGGGTATTTATTCAGTCTCAGATGTGTGTGTTCTCTATTGCTCTGTTAGGCAGAGTTTCCTCCTGACCTGCTGGATGGATTTGATAATTTTAGTCCCAATTTAAAAAAAAAGCATTAGTCAGGTATGGGCTCACAAACCCCATCAAGATGTCTGCCAGGACATATTTCCCTTCAAAAAGAAAAGGCAACAATATTGTTTTGAGAAATCTTTTTTTTTTTTTTTGCTGTTTCCACTTTGTATTGACATGCGTTCAAAAGCATCTTAATCTCTTGTGAACACTTGTTTCGACAAGATGCTTCCCAGTTGTATAGTCATGAGAAATAAATGTGATGCATGAGAACTATTATACTGTATGAACGAACCCATGTTATGCAGTTTATGAACATGCAGGACAGTAAGCAAATTAAAAGGATGTGGATGGCAGATGACTAAAATAGTCACTAACTATTTAATACAGGATAGCTCACTATCTTGTGTCAAATGGATTGCAAAATATGAATACCTTGTTTACAAATGTATGGTCAGATGGTGGAGAGTGAGCAGTCATTTTTAACAGTTTGAACATCCTAATGTGTTTTTTTGTTTGTTTGTCTTTTACACTAAAGTGAACAAGCGTAAGCAATTTAGACCTTGTTTACACCTGCATTTAGTGAGTAGGGGTTAGTACAGTTTTTGGAAAGTAAACATCACCACTCGCCAAGGCAGTTTAATTGATTCTAAATACAGTCAACACAGTAATAATAGTAAAACTAAAATATTTTAAATAATAGTTTTTTTATCTGAAATATAATTTAATTCTAATTCAAAAGATGCATACAAAAAAAACTTATACACAAATAGAAAACAAGTCATTCAATTCAATTCAAGTTTATTTGTAAAGCGCTTTTCACAATAATTATTGTTTCAAAGCAGCTTTACAAAAGCTGCAGATTATTGCATTACAATCAAATTTGGAAACGTTAAGGTTATTAATTGCCATAACTTTTAGTGACTAATAACTTTAACTAATAGCTTTTAACAGTTATTGTACATAAACATAGTTAACCTGCAGTTATATAGTAAATAGGTGGTGATGTCTATGTGTACATGTTCAGAGAAATGTATTTGTGTATTAAGTGTATATGTTGTCCTCAAAGTCTTCGATGGTTGACATCAACCTAAATTGCATTTATATAGACACAAGTTTCCCACACTTTCATGGACACCAGATTCAAAGACTTTCAATGACTTTTTAATGCAGCAAATTAATTTTAAATCAAGCACCTTTGTTATTCGTACCCCAGCATGTGTAGTGCCATGAAAGTTCTTAACAATACACTTCTATTTGTTATTTACATAAAAAAATGTACTGTTCTAAAAAGTAATGATGTAAAGAACTTTAATCAGATTTGTTGAATTCAATACTGCTGATATTCAAATGCAGTTTCTGAAATATTGATGAGTGCATTATTTGTCAGTGTTATTGTATATATATTTATGTGTTGTATATAATATTTAAATTTAAGAATTTCTCTTTGTTCTGTATTTGACAGCTGAGTACAATTGTTGAAATAAAACCATAAACAAATTTAATCTCAAATTTAATTCCAGTACTTTCAAGGACCTGTGTTTAATTTTTAAATACTTTCCTGGCTTTGAATCCATATGTCTGAAATTCAAGTACTTTTAAGTAACATGGGATTACTGTAGACAGATGGATATTTCTTACCTACACTACCTGACAGAAGTCTTGTCTCCCATCCAAGTCACAGGAACAAATTATATATTTTTTTTTATTACTGTCATTATTGTTGTTTGTATTTTTCCTTATTTTGTAAATCTTGCTTGCTAGTAATTGTTAAACTCTAGTGCGTGTGATTTAAATACATACATTAAATGTACATTATTAAATTATTTAAATTGTGAATCACATCTTGTAAGTAAAAATGTCCTATTTGGCTACTGAATTTATTTTCATTTATGACTATAAAACATAAAAATGCTATTAGAGTAAATGATAATGATTGGAATTTCCTGAGCATGCAATACAAATAATGTGTATGTCATAAGTAATTGTTTCGAAGAAGACCCTGACACATTGTTGTGTGTGTGATTCACCTACAGAGGTTTTCTTTTTTACTCTCTAGAGCTGACTTGATTCGTTCTGTCCACCTGTGTGCTTTGTCTCCCTCATGGTTCATAATTTATTTCTCTTCTCTGTCTGTCTCTGTCTCAAAGGTTTTTAAGCTAAAGGCTGTCCAGCTGGCGGAAAAACTGCTTCCTGCCTTCAACACCCCGACGGGCATCCCTTGGGCCATGGTCAATTTGAAGAGGTATGTTCAATACACAGCTTCCATTTCTCCTTTCTCTCAATTTCTTGCTCTTCGGGTCCTCGTCATTCCTCCACGCCGTCTGTCCTCAACTCATTGTGCTGCTATATAATCAGAGGCTGTCAGATCTTGTGCGACTGCGATAGTCCCCGTGGCTTTCCTCCTGTTTAACGCAACTTTCCACATAATTTCATTAGAATGAAATGAAAATTGCACAATTAATCTGCGGAGCCGCATTGTGAATGTACGTTATGGCTTTTTTGTGTTTGAGGAGGGAGGAGGGTCAAATCCAGCCTGACACGGCTTTTTGTGAATTAATTGGGTGTTTAGAAGGAATTGCTGAGGAACTGTTGAGACCACCGCGTTTTGGGTGTCTTTAATCCTGAGGGAAAGAACGACTCTGTGTTTTATTAATCCCTATTCATGTAGAACAGCCTTTCTACAGTCTACACACACACTAAGCAATTGCTCTGGATACATTCTGAATGGAAATGAGAGGTACAAATAGAGCACAGGATATTGGGCTTGACGGAGGAGTGATGGGCAGCAGTGAATCCGTTTGGAGGAGGAATGAGACTGTAATGAGAATGAGCGTTTGACTTAAAGATCGTGCCATAATTCTTCCTTGTCTACATGCTGTGCATGTATAATGGGGAATGTTTGCTACAGGCTTCATGCTGTATTTTAATGCTGTTGTTGTCTTTCTGTCTCTTTTAGTGGCGTGGGGCGTAACTGGGGATGGGCGTCAGGTGGAAGCAGCATTCTGGCCGAGTTTGGAACGCTCCACATGGAGTTTGTGCATCTGACATATCTGACAGGAAATCCTGCCTACTATCAGAAGGTATGCCTGCGTGTTTGAGCTTTATAACTTATACCTGTATCCCGCACTTGCTGCTATTGCACTACTGGTTAGACCTAAACTGCATTTCGTTGCCTTGTACATGTGTAATGACAAAACAGTTTAATCTAATCTAAAGAACCCTTAATGTAAACACAAGTCTATGTATTTACTTGTGTAAATGTGTATAAATTTATATTTATTCAGTTTTTAAATTAATTTTATTAATGTTATTGTGGCGACGCAGTGGCGCAGTAAGTAGTGCTGTTGCCTCACAGCAAGAGGGTTGCTGGTTCGAGCCTCGGCTGGGTCAGTTGGCGTTTCTGTGTGGAGTTTGCATGTTCTCCCTGCGTTCGCGTGGTTTTCCTCCGGGTGCGCCGGTTTCCCCCAATCCAAAGACATGCAGTACAGGTGAATTAGGTATGCTAAAATTGTCCTTAGTGTATGAATGTGAATGAGTGTGAGGGTTGCGACTGGAAGGGCATCCGCTATGTAAAACATGTGCTGGAAAAGTGGGCGATTCATTCCACTGCGACAACCCCGGATTAATAAAGGGACTAAGCCGAAAAGAAAATGAATGAATAAATGAAAGAATAATATTATTGTGATTATAATAATAGTAATATTAAAATGTTCATATGATTTATTTACAATACAGTTTGTAAAGTAATGTTTTCTGTCTTTTAGTTGATTTATTATATGAGAGACTTGCTTTGTTTACCAAATAAGTGGATTTGGATTTGTATTGTAAACATTAAAGTTAAAAAGGTATTATTTTTATTACATATATTAGGTTTTAGTTTTGATACTCCTAAAATCATTCTGCATAAATCTACAGATTTTTTTACTAAATTCTCAGCAGAAATAGCAAAAAATGTCTGCAGATTCTGTCTGGCCCTAGGTATGAGCAATAAAATTTTCTTCAAATTTGTTTAAACTCGGACTGTCAAAGATTGTCACGATTTTTAGAGGGTCGGAAAAAAAAACATATCTACAGAAATACTGAAAAAGAAAAAATGCTTATTTGTCAAATTTCTTTTTTCATCTGTTGAATACAAAAGAAACAGTTATACTTCATGAGGGTGCATTTACAGGTGTTATAGAGGGTGATTACTACGATAGTTTTTATTTTTTACTATAATTTTGTTGACTGGAGAATGAAATCTGTTTACTTTGATCTGCAAAACTTATTTAAAAATGCATGATGTTACAGTTTTTACAAGTCTAAGTTTTCCTAGTTAACATGATCATGTTCTTATTTATACTTCTGTGACAAGTGCACAAAGTAGGTCCGGCAAAGATTTCGCACAGTCGCAAAACCTTCGCTCTACCCTGATGAAGGATTTTTTCAGCTATAATGTAGGGCTGTCAATTGATTAAAAAAATTAAATAATTAATCACACTATTTTGTGTGATTAATCATGATTAATCACGAAAAAAAATCCTAAATACAGGCATTGGAAATATAGAAATTGAAAAATTATAATAATAAAATATTGAATACAAGCAATTGTATTCAGTGTAAAGTTGTATTGCGAGTTGAGAACATTAATTATAAAGTAAAAAAAATTTAGCTTTGTCCTCCTTAACATTTCGTCACCTTGGAATTATAAGGTTCTATCTGCGTTCTGAATGATTTTGAGATATTGAGCTTCAAAGTTTTTGCATTCCATAGCAAACAGTATGTGTGTAACATTTGTTTTTGTTTTTATAAAAGGTCTTAAAATGTAAACAACTTATAAAAAAACATCTCATAATGTAAATAAGTTGTCATTTAATAAGAATGTCAATAACTCAATTTTGACAAAAATGTCAGACAGAACCTTATAATTGTAAGGTGACGATTTAACCAGTTGCTAAGACAGACCAAACTATTGACATTATCAGGGACAACACACACACACACACACACACACACACACACACACACACACACACACACACAGAGAGAGAGAGAGAGAGAGAGAGAGAACAGCGCACTCCCTTCAGATCATCAACACGCACGATCTAATCAAATTTGCTTAAACTAAGCGTTTTAAAGTATGGCTTTATTTCTCAATCAAGGATTCTGACACATCAACGT
>CAIGQZ010032266.1:6807341-6823206 GCA_903798205.1 Danio tinwini | reverse complement strand
AGAGAGAGAGAGAGAGAGAGAGAGAGAGAGAGAGAGAGAGAGAGAGAATATTAATATCATTCATTATAGATAGTTAGATAGTTGATGAATGTATAGATGGAGGGATATATGAATGTATGAATGGACATAATAACAGATGGATGGATGAATGGACGGATGGATGATCAGATGGGTGGATGAAGGGATTGATGGATAGATGGATGGATTGGAGATTTGAAAACAAATAGGTACATAGACATGTTGATAAAAAGATAGATGAATAAATATTTGAATGATGGACAGATGATAGATTGACAGATGCATAGACTGACACATCGATATTTGTTGAACAGATGTATGGATAGACCATGTGATGAATGGTGGGTTAACATAGATGGATTTAAGGATGGATGGACAGAAATTAGATGAACAGATTGACTAATAATTAGATGAAAAGAGAGTTGAAAATGGATGGAGAGATGGAATTATAAACAGGTTGATAAATTAACATTCACAGACAATCCAACCAATAGATAGATGGATTTATATGCATAGATGGTTTTATCCCAAATAGGTAGATACTTAGATGGGTTGATAAATGGAATGATGAATATATATTTTGATGGATGGACACATGGATGGTTTGTTAGAGAGAGAGAGAGAGAGAGAGAGAGAGAGAGAGAGAGAGAGAGAGAGAGAGAGAGAGAGATGGATGGATGGATGGATGGATAGGCAGGCAGGCAGGCAGGCCAAGGGATGAATTGATAGATGAGTTAACAGACACATGGGTGGATTTAAGAATAGATTGACAGAAATTAGATAAACAGATAGATGGATGGATAGATGAAGACATAAATATCAAAGATGGATGGATGAATAGACAGAGATGGATTAATAGACAGATATATAGATAATAGATATGGATGGATGGATGGATGAATGAATGGATGGATGGATGGATGGATGGATGGATGAATGAATGGGTAAAGATGGATTAATGGACAGAAATTATAAATGTATTAACTAGATGGATGGATAGATAAATAGAGAGATGGATTAATGGACAGATACATATCCATATATAGAATAACTAGATAGATTAATAGATATAGATAGATGGATGGATGGATGAATGAATAGATGGATGGATGGGTGGACAGATGGATAGATAGAGGGTATATAAATACATTTATATATAGATAGATTTACAGATATTTAGATGGGTGATTGGATGGATGGAGGGTTTTATATATAGATCAACAGATATTTGGATAGATGGATGGATGGATGGATGGATGAATAGGCAGAGATGGATTATTGGACAGAAATTATAAATGTTTTAACTGGATGGATGGATGGATGGATGAATAGAGAGATGGGTTAATGGACAGATATATTTCAATAAATAAAATAACTAGATTGATTAATAGATAGATGGATGAATAGATGGAGGGTATAAATTGATTTATATACAGATAGATTTACAGATATTTAGATGGGTGAGTGGATGGATGAAAGGATGGATGGATGGATGAATAGACAGAGAGATGGATAATTGGACAGATATCAATAGATAAAATAAATAGATAGATGGATGGAGGGATGGATGGATGGGTGGACAGATGGAGGGTAGATAAATCTATATATAGATAAACAGATAAATATTTAGATGATTGAGTGGATGGATGGAGAGTAGATAAATCAATTTATATACTGTATAGATACAGTAGATAGATTAACAGATAGAGGGATATATATAGCATGAATAGATACACAAAAGAAGGATGGATGGAGGTATGTGCAACCCACTTATCTGTAGTTTAATCCTAGTGTCTGTCCTGTTAATATTCTGTTTCAGTCCTTGTCTTCAATGTTTCTACCCTAATTTCTAGTGCTCCCTCAGACGTCGACATAGATTGTTTACATGTTCTGTTGTAGATTCCCATTACCAGCCATTACCAGCACAAATGACTCCCAGCCTGTCAGACAATCACACTTTACACACACATTCACTCTGCAGAGTCATAAGCTGTGTTAAAGTGGAACACACTCAATGGCTGTGTTTATAAGTGATTAGGTGTGTGCTGGTGTGTCTCCACGTTGAATTAACGCCAGGAAAACATGCTCGCTTGCACATTTTTTTATTGTAATGAGGGTCCGTGTCAAGCCTGAATACACTTTCATAGCAGCATTCAGGCATATTAGAAGACAGAGCTTTAAACGGAGTAGCCAAAAACTCAGCATAACGGGGCAAATAATAACTGTCTTCTCTTGTCTCCAGTTGAATGGGTTTTCACTAAACTAACAGTTTAGACTTGGCAAATTAGAAAAGTTTTAACATTTGGTAGTAATTATTAAAGTCGCTTAGTTTAGTAACTATTGTAATCATTTTACAAGTACTTCTTCTTACACTGACAGTGTATGCAAGCTCTTTAATGTAAAGATTTTGTAATATGACAACAGGGTTTTTCAATCCCTAAATAAGCAAACCCTTAAATCATCCCTTACCTTTTTAATAAGTTTTGGCTTAACTATAACTTGCTATAAAATAAAAGCAACGACTGAATGTTTTGAATGAGTAGCTGTAATGTAGACGTGGCGGGAATACATTTTGGTGTGGCGCCCCACCATGGCAGACTGATTGTAGTGGAAACAATGCCATAGTAGAGCAAAAATACCCAATGGCTGTTTTTCCCCATCATTCTTCAGCATATTCACCTTCATGTTTAACAGAAGAAAGAAACTCAGGTTTGGAACAAGAGTGGGTAATTGATGACAGAATCTTTGTTTTCTTTGGTGAACTCTCTTTAATCCAGCCGACCTCAAACTTTTGAAAGTGACAAATGTGAAGCTGAAATCTCACCCATGTTGTTTTTCCCCTTGTTTGTCTCTGTCTTTCTGCAGATCACACATCTGTAGGTGGTCTGGGTGATAGTTTCTATGAATACCTCCTGAAAGCCTGGCTAATGTCTGACAAAACCGATGCCGAGGCTCGCAAGACCTACGACGATGCCATCGAGGTGAGGGCTGCTGGCCACTGTGTCAGCTTGTGTGTTGTTGTATGCTGCATTGATGCATTTCTGTTCATTTTCTTTTTCTCTCTCTGTCTCTCGTCCTGCAGGCCATCGAGCGCCACCTCATCCGTAAGTCCAACGGGGGCCTTACTTTCATCGGAGAGTGGAAAAACGGCCACTTGGAGCGCAAGATGGGTCACCTGACCTGCTTTGCTGGCGGCATGTTTGCCCTTGGGGCTGATGGCTCGCCAGATGATAAAGCTGGACACTACCTGCAGCTTGGGGCAGAGATTGCTCACACCTGCCACGAAAGCTATGATCGCACTGGTTAGTGGATAAAGAGGGGCAAGAGAGAAACAAAGAGTATAAACAGGGTTCCTGATGATCCCTAAAAATTCTATTTGATTGCTCAAATTTGAAGGTCTTATTTTTACGATCCACAGGTCAGGATCCACAATTTAAACGTTTTACCAATTAAAATGAAAGAATGGTTTAATATCATTTGAACTGTACGATTGACCTTAATATTCGTAGGGGTGTGCAATATGTATTGTCTATGATTATATAATTATTGTTAAAAAAATGTGTGAGCTGGTGTGCGTGATGTATGCAGTTATTTGTAAGATGCACTTTGGTTCTTCAGCCTCTTTTCCATTGCATTGCACTGCACAGTACAGTTCGGCTTGGTTCAGATTTGCACTGCTCTGTTTGCAATTCCACTGCAGTTTACTAGTGGTAGTGCTACTCAAAGTAGTGTGAATTTCTCTATAGTTGTGCCGACTCTACTGCCCTGATTTTCTAAAAAACTTTTTCATTCTGGGTCTTCCATCAAGCTCTTGCTGGATCCGCTCTTCAGACACAAATGAGAGGAATGTCTGGATCTTGTCTGCTGACCAATATGCTGACATTTCAGGTGTCTTTTTCTTGCAGTGGTATTAAAACCATTTAGTTGTGCGAAGCAACAATACAGCAGTGGCTGCTGTTGACTATTTAGGTATAGTGGGTTTTAAGGTGATTATTTGTGGAAATCCAATGACACTGTAGCGATGATTCTCTCTAATTAATTGCTGATCAGCAGCATGTATGCCACATTTTGTTAACGACATGACTCGCTTGGAAAATTACCTGAGGTGTTGCTTAAAAAAGTACCAGGTACTAGGTACAGAACACAATGAAAAAGTTCCCAAAAGTAACCATTGTTGTACCAAACTGTGCTGTACCATGCAATGGAAAAGTGTCTTTTGTCTTGTTTTTTATTTATTTTTCATATGATGTAGTTATCACAGAATCATAGGAGCCCGTTTTTCATTTTACGCAAGTCTCAGCTCAGTTGTTGAGGTGATGTTTTACTACAGCTTAATAAACAAAAGTCACCATCTACATTTCCATCCACCTATTTTTATGCGCAATTTGGATATGCCACCATGCGTTCATTGTGTGTTGGTATCGTCTTCTGAGGTGTTTTTAAATAAGGAAAAGATTGATGCAGCTTCTCCTACCGCAGCAAATTCTGTTTTTAATTTTGATATTTGGCGCCAGTTAATCAGAACGTGACTATTTTGACTCATTGGATGGAAGTGCTGCTTTGTTTACACATCTTTTATGCAATATTCCTGTTTTTTATTATGCATTTTTGGATGAAAATGGCTACTGTAGGTTACTTTTAAACATATTTTCTTTTTTTTTTTTTTACAAAATTTAATTAAATTTAATCACTAAATAATTTTTTTCTGCTCAATGAATAATTTGATTTAATGTTTTGTTAAGGACGCTGTCCTGCCTTCACCTGCTGGTGGCTTTACTTTAATATTTAAAGTAACTTTAAACTTTCATGTGGACAAATTTCAAATGTAAACTCTGAATTTAAAATAAATTTCTAGCATTATGTGCGCAAATTCACTGTATATATCTTAATGCTCAAATGCCTTCAATATCAGCTAACTCTTATCAACAAAGTCTTCAACATTATACAGGTATATAATACTATTGCACATCCCTAATGTATGTTATTAAATTTTGTTTATTCGGGTCTTAAAAATAAAAATTACACTTGTAAAAAAAGTGCAGCAGCCATGAAGTAAAATGCATTCAATCACTGGGATTCTAATCTTAATTTTTGTTGCCATGATAACACCACACAGGTTATTTCGAGAGTGTGCCATTTCTATTTCACACATCTTGACTGAGAGGTGTTGATGGATTGCAGCTCAGTCACCACAAGCTCTCAGACAGATAGTTTCATGTTTATAGCACCACGAGGGGCCGCTGAACGTTCAGCTAATAGTGCTGACCGCATGAACCTGTAATTGTTTGCAGTGCTAAAGCTCGGTCCGGAGGCCTTCAAATTTGACAGCGGACTGGAGGCTGTGGCTGTGAGACAGAACGAGAAATACTACATCCTGAGGCCAGAGGTCATCGAGACGTACTGGTACATGTGGAGATTCACCCACGATCCCAAATACAGGCAGTGGGGCTGGGAAGCAGCGCAGGTCAGCAGCTTTTCCATCTTTTTCATCTTTATCAGAATGAATGAAACACAGTATCTCTGCTGTGGATCTCTTATAATGTTGTGCATTTGATGGACTAGATGACATTTCAATACTTTTTTGTTTAAATATGTTGTCTAACACCTGAGTTTGGACAACAGTATCTCCAGCAGAAAAGATATCAAAATTATAAATAAATGTGTGTATTTGAAACCAATGAAGACAGCTGAAGTCAATGATTCATTTGAATTATTTAGCCTGTTTACTGTTACAAAATATGTTAAATGTTTCTCAAAGGGGAAAACAGTTGTTGTTTTTTACCCAGACATTTAAAAAGAATATATTTCAGAGCAGTAATCACAATACCAGGACACTGTTTACTATTTTTATCCAAGATTATCATACTGTCAGAATCATATACTGACAGGTATGTAAGTACATGCATGTATTTAACCAAGCTTAAATACGACGTAAAAACATGTATTTATACAATAAAAACATTGTAGCAAATGATTAATTTTAGTGCAAGTACATATTAGTTAAGGCCACTTAATATAAAGTTGGATCAACTTATTATATCAACACTTACACTATTAAACTGTATTAAAGTAATATTTTATATCTGATTTAATTTTAGAATTATAATTTTGTATAGAATTTATATATTTAACACTTTATAACAATAATTAAATACCTTAGTTAACAAATACAAAAGCATTTAATTTTAAAAAACCAAAACTTTTTTTAATTATTATAAGTTTTATATAACAGTGTAACAATTAACTGTTTTTTTTTCTAAAGTTTTAGATTAAGTACTATAACAAATGTAATACTCATTTAAGTAATGTTAACTATTGGACCTTGTTGTAAAGCAGTGGTAGGGAACCTATGGCTCGCGAGCCACATGTGGCTCTTTGACCAAAAATATGTGGCTCTCCAGCATGTCTCCCTTCAATAATATTTTACAGTTTAAAAAATTTGAATCATCACTAGAAATCCATTACCTATTGAAAATGAATTGGTGCTGTGTATAAATGTGAATTGCGACACCAATCCGCTTGTTAAGTGGTGACGTGTTGGTGACGAATGTAATACTGTTTCCGGGTCCAAGCCACCACTCATTTGAATTGACTAAATATTAGTTTATGATTACTTTTTATTCATATCACACATTAAAGAGAATTTTTTATAAAGTCATAGTGTACACAACAATCACTGGGCTTGCTGCATCACAAATACCAAAATTTTAACAATTTATAAAAAATTTATTGCTTTGTGGCCATCAGATATTAGGCATGGACATATATATTGCGATCGTGATTTTCGAAAATATTACATCGCTTTGTAAACGTTTATTATTAGCATTTGATGAGTCTCCTTATTCAGTTTCATAGAGCGCTTGGACCCGGAAGCTCCTTCGCGTCACACTTAACAAGCAGATAAAGGGCAAACAACCTACGTTTTTATGGTAACCTTGTTCACATAAATTCAAACAACATTCATGAGTGGTGATGGCGAAAAACAAAAAAATTCTATATATTATCCTTTCTTCATTCATGGACTTGCTCAACATGTGATGCTTGATGCTTCATATTTGTTTGTTTTTGAGTTGTGCATGGACATAAATAAAGATTTGGCTTAAACCTGTATTATATATACCCCAATGGCTCTTTAAAACAATGCATTTGCCAAAGAAAAATCCAAAATTGCTTTGCTGAAAAAGGTTCCCGACCCCAGTTGTAAAGTATCGCCAGTAGTAGTTTTAATGCAAATTTAACTGCCTCAGACCCTGTGAAGAATATTTTTTCTGATGAATAAATATTTATTTGGAGATTGAATATATTTTGTCCTATGTATTTGTAATTTTGGGAGGCCTTTATTCAATAAGAATCATAAATTTATAAAAATATTTAAACTAATTCATCCTCTTCTAAATCACTGCTCTTAATTATAACAAAATAATGACTCGCTTTTGTTATCCTCGTTTGTACTGTAAGTCTCTTTGGATAAAAGCACTTGCTAAATGAGCGTGTAAATGTAGCAATGATTTAGCATTAAAAAAACACGCTTTTACTGTCAGTTATCGACCATAACATAAAACAAATGATCACCTTATATTGTCAGCTGGAATTATAACCCAATAACCCACCTTTATTATAACCCGCCTTTTCTTTCTTGTATTTAATTTTGTGTTGTCACTCGTCACTTTATGTACACTGGAAGCTTCTGTTGCCAAAACAAATTCCTTGTGTGTGTGAAGCACACTTGGCAATAAAACTGATTCTGATAAAACAAAACCTAGTTTAACTGGTGGCAGTACAAGACTCACTTTGTCTTTGTCAGTTGTATATTACTGAGTGGTCTATCTGATCAATTTGCCAAAAAAAAAATTGAATAACTTTATAACAGCACCCTGCCTATGGGAACTACAGGTGAAAACTATGATTTTTCCTATAACCTGACTCCATCTTGCCTATGGTTGTTCTTGGTCAAATGTATTGTTGTGCATTGTCCCTGTACGAAAAGGTAATACTGTACTATACTATAACTATACCCACACAAAGCTGGAGCACAAACAGAAGTGTTCATCCGCCCTCATAGAACTGGTATCTCCAGCCATCAGAGTTTAGCCAGATCTCGCAGACAGAATAAGGTCAGACTGTGTGTAGAGCACAAGATGTTCTTCAGTATCTGAACCCATATCTCATTGCTTTGATATCCATCTTCAGTCGCACTCGCTTTATCTGTGGCATCTGCTGGTATTAGTCCTGTACCTCTCCTTCTGTATCTGTCCATCTCTCGTTTTTTTCATCCTCTGTTTTCCTGTCATCATTACCCTGTTTTATTTGAGGGCGTGTTTGTGGTTTTGGAAGAGTTTAAAGTGCTCTTGTGAATGGAGCGTCATTGTTTTCCCTCTGATTGGGTGTCATTGTTCTATGCAATTGGGCTTTCAGTTAATGTTGCCTGGGCTTTTTCTCTTTCCTTCCCATATCTGTCAAAGGAGAAAGGGAGCGGAATAAAGCTCACTTGTTCCCTGTTGTTATCGGCTCTTTTTCCTCTTCAAATTTAAACATTTTCTGTCTCCAGCTCTCTTTGTGCAGCTCTTTCTTTCCACGTTCTCAAGGTTACACGTCTCTTAGCATAGTTTTTAGTGTAGATAAACGCTATTGTGTTGGTCTGTTTGGCGTTCACTCCCATCTCCAGGATCGGTTGAGATTTTTTTCCCCAGTTCTCACTATATCTCGTCTGGAGTAAGATGGTAAGATGGATGATAGACAAGTGGTTTGTTATTGTCGGTTTAAAGATATTTTGGTTGTTTGAACTTTTATAGTGTTCACAAATGTAATTCTGTTGAAGAGTGATATTAATATTCAAGCAGAATAAGGGTATGTTTGCACAGCGGTTATGTACTGAAAGCAGATAAGTTTTAGCTTTGTGTTTGGAAAGTTTCTCATTCACACAACCCCATTGTCAAACCAATCCCTATTCACGCAGATCCACAAAAGCGACTATAAATGCAGTATTATTCATGGCAGGCAAGTCGTTTGACAATACCACTTTGTGAAGAAAGACGACGTGTTTGTGCACATAAAAAACATTGTTTTTGTTGTCAAGTATTGAAACCTGTTTTTCACTTTTCATTCAAATGAACAGCCACAATAAACTAAAGGTTTTCTCTTAGATTAGTTTTAGATTTATTGAAAACTCTGCTATGTTGATGTCCCCTTAGATTAGAAGTATTTATAATCTTTTTCCAGTAAACAATACATTGTTATTTTTGAACAAATGAAGGTATCTGCAGGGTCTTAATGTCTTAAATTTCAAAAACCAAATTTTAGGCTTTAAAAAGTCTTAAATCCACAGAAATATTATGTTGTAGGTCTTAATTTTAAAAGGGTCTTAGTTTTCCTTTGTCCATGTAAAGGTGTACCCAAATGTGCCAACACCTTTCCAATCACTAACAATATATTCCAATAAAAGTTGTAAGAAATGTTTATTAACTAACTCTATTTACTTATTAATATGGTTTAATTATCTTCTTTACAATAACACTTGATTTTAATGTTTTTTTAAGGTTTGTAAGGTTGTGTTAGTCTGAAATTTTATTTATTATGGTCTTAAAAAGATCGTAAAATGCCTTAAATTTGACTTTATGAAATCTGTAAAAACCCTGAGAGAGGCATCACAGTGTTAGATGGAAATGATATTTGCAAAAAATTTTACTTGAACACATTCTTAAATGACTTTTTCTTCTATCTAATACATCCCTGCTCATAAGACTCATGTCAAAATTGCATTGTTTAAAAAAAAATGCTTTGATTTGAGGCTGGTTTAATTAAAAGAATTCAAGGATGCTTTGACTGAAATAAAAGTAAAAGACATCAAAACAATCCAAAAAGTGGCAGATTGCGTAAGCAAATATGTTTTTTGTGTCATAGTTGTGATCAGGGCTGCACAATATAATGTTTCAGCATTGATATTGCAATGTGCGCATACGCAATAGTCATATCGCAAAGATATGCAATGTCTGAATTATAGTTGACCAGGAGCTGCAGAATTGTATTTAATTGCTGAATTTATATGATTTATGCAAAAAAAAACATATATACAGTTTTTTATACAGTTAAAGTCCGAATTATTAGCCCCCTGAATTATTAGCCCCCATGTTTATTTTTTTCCCCAATTTCTGTTTAACGGAGCAAAGATTTTTTTTAACACATTTCTAAGCATAATAGTTTTAATAACTCATTTCTAATAACTAATTTATTTTATCTTTGCCATGATGACAGTAAATAATATTTGACTAGATATTTTTCAAGACACTTCTATACAGCTTAAAGTGACATTTACAGGCTTAACTAGGTTAATTAAGTTAGGTTAGGCAGGTCAGAGTAATTAGGCAAGTTATTGTATAATGATGGTTTGTTCTGTAGACAATGGAAAAGAATTAGCTTAAAGGGGCTAATAATTTTGACCTTAAAATTGTTATTAAAAATTTTTAGCCAAATAAATTCTAGCCAAAATAAATCAGATAATACTTTCTCCAGAAGAAAAAATATTATCAGACATACTGTAAAACTTTCCTTGCTTTGTTAAACAGCATTTTGGGAAATATTTAAAAAAGAAAAACAAATTCAAAGGGGGGCTAATAATTCTGACTTCAACTGTATATATATATTATATAATTTATATATTTATTTTATAATTTTTGTCTTGTTTCTAGTCCAAATATCTACATTTCAAAGCGAAAAAAAGATTATTTCACGTACCACACAGGCAGATAGTTTTCTTAAAACAAGCAAAAAACTCTTAATTTTCACTTATTTGTTCTGACAGTGAAAACTGAATAATATTTTTACTTGGTCTAAGAATTTTTTTGATATTTGATATTTAATGAGACAAAACAAAGAAAAGCATTTTTACCGCATAACGATTAATCGATTTTTGTCGCCAAGTACTGTTAGACCCTTTAGAAAACCGTCAAATAGAGCTATTCAAACCATCTTCTGTATTCATATCGCAATATATATAGACAAAAATAAAATATCATAATATCAACTTTATATGCCCTAGTTGTGATATTGCCCATTACAGTTCAATACAAGAGTTTGAAAGGCAAGGCAAGGCAAGTTTATTTATATAACACATTTCATACGCAATGGTAATTCCAAGTGCTTTACATAAACAAAAATAAAAGAAACAAGAAAATAAAAAAGATTAAAAGAATTAAAAATTATTCAAACAGATAAAAACAGATGAAAATGTGTTAAAACAGGTTATAAAAGAATGAAAAAGAAAAGAAAGACATAATAGTGCGATCTGTGGAATGTAGCACAGTGCTCATTCAGTAAAGGCACAGCTAAACAGATGGGTTTTAAGTCTTGATTTAAATGTGTCTAATGTTGGAGCACATCTGATCATTTCTGGAAGCTGATTCCAGCAGCGGGGGGCGTAGCTGAAGGCTGATTCACCCTGCTTTTACTTGGCATTTCTAATTTACTTCATCCTAATGATCTGAGCGATCTGTTTGTATTCAGTGAGCATATCTGTAATATATTGAGGTCCTAGGCCATTTAGTAATTTGTAGACAAGTAGTAATACTTAAAAATCTATTCTGAATGTAACTGGGAATGGGAGCCAGTGTAAAGACCTGAGGACAGGTGTGATGTGCTCTGATGTTCTGGTTTCTGAAATGTGTCTAATTGAAGCAGATCTTTGTGTTTGGAGTCCCTGGTGCTAATTTGACTCCTTACTACTAGTATTATACCATGACATATTTGCAGATACACCAAGGGCATACATGTCAGCACATACCATTGTTTTGGATTTTCAGCAAATATATGCAAAATAAATGGTGTTAATACGTAGCTGTGGGATAGAAGTCAAAGCGCGTTTCAGATGATAAAACAAGAGCCTGTACATTCTGAAAAATAAATGTTTTTAAAGATGTAAGATGAGCTAAAGTAATCTAAATGGAAATGAGGAGAGGCGGAGATGGATCTCTGTTGAATGGGTTAATATAGGGCTGGATCAGGCCAGCTGCTGTTGAGGTGAGTCTTGAGCGCAGCAGCTGTTTCAGGCTGATCTGCTGCAGGTAGGTGAACACATCATGCCATGTTTTCCTGGCACAGATGGCTTGCATCACTCGTGCCTGCAGAGGCTGAAGCAGCGCTAATGGAGCATTATTGGTTCTTGGAGTACCGGGCCAGAAAAACAGAGCAGCGTGGTATATATTTTTCCTATTTCTGGCTTGTCATTACTGCGGGTACACCGTCATGCGCTGATTTGATTTGCAATCATAAAATGGTGGTTAGGGCAGAGTTTCACTTGATATTGCCCACACTGTATAGATAATCTTTCTGAGCTGAGGCACAGGAAAAAGTACATCTAAAAGTGAGCTAGCCTGTGTGGTTCATGTTTTTATTAGAAACAGAGAGATATTACATGCTTTAATCGAGTTTGGGAATCATTGATGGAAGAAAAGTGCATGACTTAAACAGAAAAGACACAGTCATGACTCAAGCGTCTTTTAAAAACCCTTTCCATCAAATTTTCAGACGCTTTCTTCTCTCCAGAACATTAAGTGTTTACACATGTCTGAAGTCAGAACTATTATCCCCCCTGAATTATTAGCCCTCATGTTTTTTTTTTTCCAATTTCTGTTTAACGGAGAGATTTTTTTAACACATTTCTAAACATAATCGTTTTAATAACTCATCTCTAATAACTGATTTATTTTATCTTTGCCATGATGACAGAAAATAATATTTGAATAGATATTTTTCAAGACACTTCTGTACAGCTTAAAGTGACATTTAAAGGCTTAACTAGGTTATTTAGGTTAACTAGGCAGGTTAGTGTAATTAGGCAGGCAATTGTATAACGATGGTTTGTTCTGTAGACTTTCGGAAAAAAAAATTCTTAAAGGGGCTACTAATTTTGACCTTAAAATGGTTATTAAAAAATTTTAAACTGCTTTTATTCTAGCCGAAATAAAACTAATAAGACTTTCTCCAGAAGAAAAAATATTATCAGACATACTGTGAAAATTTGGTTAATTGGCTAATAATTCTGACTTCAACTGTACATACATACATACATAACACTGCTAAACCTAGATCTGACCAACTGTAGCATCCCCAGATCTCAACAAGGTACAAGCTTGTGTGGTCTGCATTAGGCATGATGGTTGCACAACTTCATCCACCTCTCTTATCTTGATGGACCATCATCACTCTGGAAAAGGGTAAATCTGGTCTCATCAGACCACATGACCTTCTTCCATTGCTCCAGACTTCAATCTTTATGCTCCCTAAAAAATTGAAGCCTTTTTTTCTCAATTAGCTTCACTGATAAATGGTTTTCTTAAGGCTACACAGCTGTTTAGTCCCAATCCTTTGAGTTCCCTTCACATTGTGTACGTGCAAACGCGCTTGCTTTCATTATTCAACATAGCCGTGAGTTCTGTTTCATACTGTTTTTTTCTTTCTTTGTTCGTTTGTTTTTGTTTTTTTGTGATTGGCGATTGCAATCATTCAAGATTTTTCTCTGATCATATACACTACCAGTCAAAAGTTTGGGGTCACTTTTTTCTTTCATGTTTTTTTTATATTCTGTTGATCAAAGCAATATTTATTAAATGTAAAAAAAAATTAAATTCTTAAATATGTATTAGAATTTTACATAACTTTTTTTGTATGTAGTTTCATAAGAAATTATTACTCCAGTCATTATTGCTTTTATTACTATTACCATTAATAATAATAGCAATAATAAGAACAATAATAATAACATTAATAATAATTAATATTAGAGTGATAGGGGGGAGGGGTGGGGGGGGTGGATCTTAACAAATTGCTGTTACAACGTGAAGCCTTTTGGATTTTCACTTTAGACACTTTGTCTCCAAAGGTCTAAATGAGGAGTTTGACATTCGTCCTTTTCTTTAATTTTTCTTTGAGGTTTATTAGGTGTTTGGGAAAAGGTTTTTTGGCTATACATGTTGATGTATATTTTTGTTGTATCCTGGTACATTCAGTTTTTTTATAAATTAGGATGTAATATTATGGTTTATTTCTGTACTTGACATATTTAGCTGTACAATTTATAGAGGTACATGTATGTATATGCACATGCGTATTTGTATGTATGTTTGTATGTGTGTATGATGTGTATATGTATGTGCATATATGTATGCATGCATGCATGTATGTATGTAAGTGTGTGTGTATATATATATATATATTGTTTTATTTTTTTCCTGTTACGCAATAGGATATCATGTGATCCGGAAGTGTACAAATAGGAACACCTGATTGTTATGAACACTGTCTGATGAAGAGCTGTGTGGCTCGAAACGTTACACGCTTTGTGTCAGCCTTTTTAATTTAATAAATTTTTATTTTTTAAGCTTTGGTGTCGCCGCCTTGGTTGAATTTGTTATTTTATAGTGCAATAAAATTTCGGCCATTTTGCTATTATGCCAATAATTGGGTCATTTATCACAACCACAGGAAGTGCTATTTGACATTGTTTGAGGAACGAGATATTTAAGGAATGAGAATCTACTCTCTGCATTAGTTAGAGTTAATGAACTTGTTACCAGCTTCAGTGTCTACATTACCCTGAATGCAAGTCATTTTCTATATATGAACACAATGTCTTTCTCTTCTGCAGGCTATAGATAAGCACTGTCGAGTGAGCGGAGGTTTCTCTGGTGTGAAAGACGTCTACTCCTCCAGTCCCACCTATGATGACGTCCAGCAGAGCTTCTTCCTGGCTGAAACGCTCAAGTAAAAAATCATCTCATTTACTTACACCATGATCTTTTTCAGTTCGTTATGCTAGTCCGCATTATAAGTACATGGTATAATAATCTAATCCCAGCGTACAGCCAGCTCTGTGGATTCTCAGCTGTACAAAGTGACGTAAATTGAACTGAGAAAGACAGCCAGTCGTTACTGCCACCTGCTGGTGTGATTGAAACATGACAGCTTCCTCAATTCTGTAAATGTTCTGTGATTTTTCTAGATACCTGTACCTGCTGTTCTCCAGTGACGAGCTGCTTCCTCTGGAGAACTGGGTGTTCAACACAGAGGCTCATCCTCTGCCCGTCCTGCACCTGGGCAACATCACCCTGCCGGGCAGCGAGAGCCAGCGGTAGAGAGGACAGACGGGGGGGCGCTCTCCCCCTCAACCGCTCCTTTACTGAACATCTCCCTCCTCCTGAAAGACAGCAGAGGAGAGAACTGAACCCCACAACCACTGTCTCCTCCTGTACTGTGAATCATGGGACTGCAGGAGACCCCATCATGTCTCTCTATCTCTCTCTCTCTCTCTCTCTCATGTATTCTCTGAACGACAAACTGCTGGATTGATTTCTGTACACCAATTAGCAGATAAAAAGACGTGCGTTTCTCACCGGGGAAGGATTTAATCAAGTTTGTTCTGTTTGTTTTCCTCCAATGTGGTGACGTTTCATGACTTGGTGGATGAATGGTTTTCGGACCAGCTCTTTCGCTTTCCGAGACAGCAGATGTGGCCTCCTGTGATATCCTTCTACGGGCACACAGGGATGTTCAGGATTTCTTCTCGACGTCTCATTCTTGAGGTTAGCGGGTTATAAATGGACACGTGCTGCTGTCAAACAGCTGTGAAATCTTCACCATCGTCATTCCAGAAATCCTGCGCTTTCAGTGTTTCTCCATTCACATCTTTTCTTCAGAAAGTACTGCTTTTTGATTGGTTGATGGGTTTGTTTCGCCACACAATGAATCAGTAACACTTGAAGCAGAAGCTCTTTCGATGCTAATGCTATCGGTTGTCACCATTTGTTTTCATTTGTCAATAGTGCCGCTTTGATAGAACAGACCAGATTTTTTTTTT